>VHKM01001066.1:0-77500 GCA_007210695.1 Neogobius melanostomus | reverse complement strand
ACTCCCTTTCAGGTAGAAATGGATTGTCATGTTTACATACTGTATATTCTTTTTTTTTTTGCACAAATGACTTAACTATATTTGTCTATCTTGTACTTTTTGTGCCATTGCCAGGGCCGCCTTATCCAACGGGCTAGCAGGGGCTGGAGCCAGGGGCCTACCATAGTCAAGGGCCTATCAGAATTAAAGAAAGAAAGAAAAAAAAGTTGATTTGTTGATTTTCACGTCAATCACTTCACTTTGCGGCATGACTATCCGTATGCGATGATTGCGCTGCACTTCTATGTGTGTACCTGGAGTAGGCCCGCCCTATCTGTCCCAGAGGGCCTATCAGATAAAAGCGAGATCCATATTATCCTCTTCAGCCCTACGGTCCCACCTGTGGGACCAAAATAAGTAAAAATTTGGTCCGGGCAGTTGGACGCACTTGGACAGTAGGGGGCGCTCTTCCAACCTTCTCAGTGTAAATGTGAATTGACTTTTTTCAGAGTTAGACTTTAGGTCAGACACCATGAGTGACAGTAACATGACGCTAAATAGTGAGCTCTTTATTGTCTGTAAAAAAGCTGAGGCCTCATTGCTCTTCAGTCACAGACTGAGAAGTGAAGAAGGAAGTCATGGAGATTCTGCTTTAGACAGAACTTCAGAGTCCTGCTGGATATAAGAGTCATATCTTATTCTGAAACTCAAAAATATAGTAAAAACAAAAAATATACAAAACATATTTTTCCAATCAAAAATGTAAAAATACAAATGTGAAAATCTAGAAATTATATCATTAAAAGTTAGTTAATTATTAATTACTCTCATTTTACAAAAAAAACAAAAACATGACAGTTATATCTGATGGAGTGTCATGTGTGTCCCGGTTCCTCTGAGTCATGGTGGGTCATGGTGGACCATGACAGATGTGGACAGGACTGTGGTAGATCTACTTTTACTTTGGTGAAAATAGTTACTATAGTAACTGTGTTGAAGAAATGAACCTCATGAGCTTCTTCTGTAACATCTGTCCACATCAGTCCTGCTGCACCACGACTCAAACCTGACTCTACAGCAGATACAAATGACAATGGTTTGCTTTTGTAGAATGAGAGTAATTTCCCAACTATTACTAAGGAATACTTGAATTTCTATTTTTTGTTTGTTACATCCAGCAGAAGTGTAACTTTCTAAATGAGAATCTCCATGACTTCCTTCTTCACTTCTCAGTCTGTGACTGAAGAGCAATGAGGCCTCAGCCTTTTTATGAAAATAAAGGGTCACTATTCAGCGTCATGTTACTGTCACTCACGGTGTCTGACCTACAGTGTAACTCTGAAGCCAATCAAATCACAGAGACTCAGAGTGGGTTGGGCTCAAATGGGCACCAAACGCCAAGATCCAAGCTCTGAGAGAAAAATAATAAAACCCTGGGCTTAAGAGGTTATACTGCAATTTGTTTTTTTTACCTATCAATCACATACTGCGGTATCAACTGACCAATTGGCTATAATTAGTCATAGCATCACATTGACACTATGACAAATTCTAGCCAATCCAAGCGCAGAGAAAGTTCAGACGTAACTTGTGTATGTAACGCATCTATTCACTCATAATATAACTTGATGGCGACTCGTTGTGAGAGACCGAAATGTCGGGGAAGAAAAAGTTTGTGAGCGGTGCACAGAAGAGAAAGGCACAAAAGGAGAAAGAACGGCGTGAGAAAGAGTTGATGAGCCATATGCCGAAGCTAACGGGCTTTTTTTAAACAAAAAGTTCAACCAGCGGTGATGAAACCGGCGCCGCGGACGCAGGCAGCTCCACAAGCCGCTGCGAACAAGCACCTGCAGCGGCTGCAGCCAGTGCCTCTGACACGGGAGGCGGAGGCCGCGCAGCCGACAGCGAGAGCGGAGAGGAGACTGTGGGCTCTCAACCCGGTGAGGAGGAGCCGCTGGAGGAGGTGTCACTGCCTTCCCCGTATAGCCAGCCCCAGCCAAGCACCAGCTATCAGTGTTGTTTTCGTCAACGAAGACGATAACGATATGATTTCGTTGACGCCCCTTTTTTTAATGACGATAACGTAACGATGATGAGCTAAAAATAGCTCTTTGGGACTAAAACCTGACGAGACGTTTATGAGTTTACGTCAACGGGACGAGACGAGACTAAAATGGGAGAAAGTGGTTCGTCAGATCGTTCACAAACAGAGTTTATACGCGGAGCGGGAGAATACACCGGTAAACGTGACACAGAGCGGCGCCGTCAGCTCTCTCTCTAGCGTACATCCTCCACGGAGCGCATCTGACATCGATGTCACAGGGACATCGACCTCAGGACAGTTTTAAATACCGTAGCGTATGAACACAGAAAGCATGTGGAGGTAGGTACGTATGTGCAGACAGCGCTGGTGATCAGAGGACGAGGCGAGCGGGCGCTTTTGGGGAAAGTCCTGTTCACAAAGACACTTCTACTAGTGCCTATTGTGGTGTAATCGGTTTGTCAAAAGCTATAAAGCCAATAGATAACTATTATTTATCCCAATTTCCAATAGTTATCTAAATTAATAATAACTTTTTATAATGAAACTGACAAAAACTTGACTAAAACGTGACTAAAACTATCACATTTAGAAACTAAATAACTAAATAAAGAGACTAAAATGTGACTAAATCTATAAGTATTTTCGTCCAAAAGACTAAAGGCCTGTTCATACTCCACAAGACGCGAGAACTTTGTTCTTGTTCTTGAGGCAAAAAGAACAAGAACAAAGTTCGTCTGGGCTCTGACATGTCATACTCCACAAGACGTGTTGCTGCTGAACTGCCACGCCCCCTTTTTCGGCAGCCAAAATAATCAAGGAATTACAGAAATAACCCCGCCCACTAAACATCCAGCCAATCACAGCAAGAGTTCTCGCAGCCCTGCAGAACAAAGTTCTGCTCTGCTCAGGTGTCAAGAACAACGTGAAAGAACTGCCGAACAGGAGCTCCGAGAACAAACTGACTTCATTTTGTTCTCGGAGCTCTGGGTGCGAGAAAAAAGTTCTTGCATCTTGTGGAGTATGAACAGGCCTTAAGACTAACACTAAAACTAAAAGGGCTGCCAAAAACAACACTACCAGCTATGCAGCTGCCATTTCACCGCTACGCCCAACGAGTCGGGAGGGGGGGGGAGCACGGACCATTTAGGAGCAGAGAAGGAAAAAGCGCCGCTGAAGCAGACACTCCTCCCACTGCAGGAGGCGGAGGGGAAGAGGACTCGAACGTGGACCCTTTTAACATAGACCCTGCTCGATGGGGAGAGCCTGCCATTGTGGCAGAAAAGGTACGTGCATATTGGGCCAAAATGGGACCAGAACGCTGCCAAAACAAGGACGCTGATGTGTCTGTTTCAGAACGCCAATTCAAAAGCCAGAAACGTTTTTTTTTTCCAAAAGCCATTTTATGCGCAAACTCATAAATGGTGAGAATGTACATAGAGAGTGGCTCTGCTATTCCCCACAACGTGGAAATAATAATAATAATAATACATTTTATTTATATTGCACTTTACATTTCAAAGAAACCTCAAAGTGGTACAACAGGTAGATATAAACAAAATGAACATGACATAGGGGAGACCGGGTTTGGTTGTAACACTTTTTGCTTCAGCACCTGTAACTCACTGAATTTTTGAGCTAGAGTTCTCAAACTTTTATAGAAAGTCCCCACATTTGTTAACTACAAATGGCACCAATTCAAACCTCTGCAAGATTATCACATTATCCAACCATCCGACCATGTCTCAAACCGGTGAACTCCCCTTCAGACCCACAGAAGAGGATATGAGATATAAGGATTTAAAAGGTGAAATTAATGAACTAAAGGACTTAATATTCAATTTGGGGCGGACAGTGCAAACTTTAGTGGATCAAAGGCCGGGACCTGCCCTTCCAGACACTCAGGCTTCAGCTCCTTTGATACAGAATATCCCCATTGTTACAGAGCTTCAGCGGGAGTTATCTGTATATAATGGCAAGGATCCTAATGCATGTGCACCTCCGGCTAGTCTGTTTGGTACAATACCTCCCCCTCCTGGTCCTGGGCTGCCTACCTTTCATTTTAAAGCCCAGGGCACTCAGACTAGTGGACATTCATTTCCAGGCATATGCTATGAAGAGGAGAATCATTTTGTAAATGACCAGTTTAATGATGAGTCTTCAGGTGAAGTGGTGGAAGAGCCAGGAACAGACCGCATGGTTGGGCATTATCAGGTGCCCGATTTGTCTCATGCTTATGGGTTCCCAGTGGATCCAAGAACCACTGTTCCTTTTACAGCTTTAAGTTCAGCAGCCTGTGCCCCAATACCCCCCTCCTCCTTGGCCCATGGGGGCTATGCAACTGACTTTCAGCATCAGACCCAGTATAGAGAGAGTGGCAGGACAAATGTCTTAACTCACCCTTCTTTTCATGCGGCAAATCATACTGCTTTCCCAGTTTATAGAGCTGGCTCCAGGCCTTCAGAGGCACCTCAAGTTCAGGCAATGGTTCGAAATAGCTTGCTGCCACCTTTCCTACAACCTCAAGCTCCCTTGAATCCATATGCATTCCCTGTGCCTTCGGTGGATGTCTTGGCACAGCATCGTGCTGTTTCAGCTGATTCCTATGCACGTCCTGACACCGTCTCCTCTAACAGGCATAGGGGAGATACTAGTCACCAGTACTTACCTGGTCCGCCGTCACAGCCACCTCCGCATCTACCTCTGCCAGCCCTGAGACCATCTCGACATTACCATGTATCGCCGCCCTCCTTTCCATCCTTTGATTGGGATGACCCCAAACAGTTTGTTATGCTTAAGATGGCTCTGTCCAACCTGGTGTTCCCTGAGGAGAGTGAGCAGTTTAAATATCACCTTTTGTTGGACCATCTTAAGTTTGACAATGCGCGTCATCTAGCTCTGGCTTATGCCCATCATCCTCTTCCTTTCACCCGGGCCATGCCCGCCTTACAACAACGAAATGGGCAGCCACAACAGCTAGTACTGAGGGAAATCTCTGCGATTCTCTGCTTCCCTTCAGTTCGGCCAAGTGACCCCCGCAGTTTGAATGACTTTGCCATTCGGGTTCGTGCTCTTGTGGGCATGCTACAGTCCTTAGAAGATGGGGAGGGTTCGGCTGAGCTAGCTTGCGCTTCACATGTCCAGCAGTTACTTGGGAAACTGCCTGCGGAATACGTGGCAACTACGCAAGATTTTGTCGTACTAATCGACCCGGGGTCCCTTACAACATGATGGATTTTGCTGATTGGTTGGAGGATGAAGCAGAGTGCCAGGCGATAGTCTCTCAGTCCAGGGATATGTGTTGAGCACCGAAGGAGGAAAACAGATCTCACCTGCCCAGTTACCCGAAACCACAGAAAGCCTCTGCAACGATCCTACATGGGGCAAGCCATTCTCAGGCCCATGACTTGCCAGTGAATGACGAGAAAAATCGTCGCAGTCAGCCCTGTCCTTTCTGTGCAGCTTTGGATCACCATCTCAGTGTTTGTCCCGACTTTCAGCAGTTATCACTTGACGATGTCAGAAGATGGATAAAAGATAATGATCGGTGCTGGAGATGCGCACGCAAACATAGAGCTGTGAACTGTGATTTAAGGAAGACATGCCCCAAATGTAAAGGTAAACATCTGGGAGTTCTGCATGATGTAAATCAGCCACCAGCTGGGCACCTCTTGTCTCATCCGGTCCAGTTGTAGTTCAAGAGTTCTGTTAAAGGTGGTGAAGGTTCAATTAAGCTACCGCGGAAGGAATCTCGATACTTATGCTATATTGGACGATGGTTCAGAACGTACCATGCTCCTGGCCAATGCTGCTCATACACTGGGTCTGGAGGGGGCGGCCGAATCAATGCTGCTGAAAACAGTGAGACAAGGTACCGAGTTCATTGACGGGGCGGCAGTTACCTTGAATATAGCTCCAGCTTGTAACACTACAAAAAATGTATCATAAGTAATGCCTTTACGGCTGATAAACTTGGGCTTGCCCCACAGACTTACCCTCCCTCAGTCCTTAGACGCTACAGGCACCTGCATGATTTGCCCTTGATTGCTTTCCAGAAGGTCCAGCCTCTTATTCTCATAGGCTCTGATCATCCCCACCTGGTTTGTCCGATTGAGAAGGTCCGCTTGGGTCCGGGGGGTGGCCCTGCAGCAGTACGCACTCGTTTGGGCTGGGCATTACAGGGCCCAACTATGCTTGCTGATGATCAGCCTTCTCAAGGAGAGTTGGGAGTGCAGTCATTCTTTGTTTCTTCTACTGCTCCTGACATTGATCTGTATCAGGCAGTTGAGAAACTTTGGAAATTGGATGTGGCGCCTTTCCTCAACACAAAGGTCACTACTCGATCCAAACAGGACCAATATGCCCTAAACATGCTGGAGAGTCAGACGATAAGAGTGGAGGTAGAGGGTGTTCAACGGTATGCAACCCCATTGCTTCGCATCGCAAATTCCCCAAAACTGAAGGCACCTAAAGAATCTGTACTGTCTGCTTTGAAACGTACTGAAAGGAAACTGTCTAAAGACGCGGAGCAGGAGAAGACTTACAACAGAGAGATCATGAAACTACTGGAGGCTGGATATGTGAGGAAGCTCAGTCATGAAGAGGCCTCTAGAACGTCGGAATCTTGGTACATACCTCATCATATGGTCGAACACAATGGAAAGCCAAGGCTGGTATTCAACTGCTCCTTTGAGTATCAAGGTCAAAATCTGAACAAGTTGCTTGTCCCTGGCCCTATTCTGGGTCCTACGTTGCTGGGTGTTTTGCTGCGCTTTCGTCAGTACCCTGTTGCCATATCTGGTGATATCAAAGCTATGTTCCACCAGATTAGGTTGCTGCCTGAAGATTGTCCCTTACTTCGCTTCTTGTGGCGCCAGGGGCGTGAGTCACCAGCAGATGTGTATGAATGGCAGGTCTTACCGTTTGGTACGACATCTAGCCCATGTTGTGCAACTTATGCGCTGCAGCGCCATGTCAAAGAGCATCAACCTGGCAACGAGGATGTTCTTTTCTCTGTGCTTCATGCTTTCTATGTGGACAATTGTTTACAAAGTTTTCCCACAGAGGAGGAAGCGATCACCCTCCTCAACCGCCTACGGATTGTTCTTTCCAGTGGGGGCTTTGAGATTCGGCAGTGGATCAGTAACCTTCCTTCTGTGACTCAAAACCTTCCCAAGGAGGCTAAATCTGAGAATACAGAGCTGTGGCTAAGTCACGACCGAGCTGAACCATTTGAAGGGGCTTTAGGGTTGGTCTGGTACTGCTGCTCTGACACTTTGAGATATAGACATCGAGTTATTGAATATGAGGCTCTAACGCTTCGGAACGTATATCGAATACTTGCTAGTCAGTATGATCCTCTGGGGTTTCTTGTTCCCTTCACGACCCGAGCCAAAGTCCTGATACAGCAGCTGTGGGAGAAAAAGCGCGAATGGGATGACCCCTGCCTTCCTGATGCTTTCATTAGAGCTTGGAAATTGTGGGAGAATGAATTACCCTTGCTGTCACAGATAAAGATTCCCAGGTGCTATGAACTCCTGGACACCACACAGCCGACTGTCCGTGAACTGCACGTGTTTTGTGACGCCTCGGAAGTTGCTTATGGGTCTATTGCTTATCTTCGTACAGTCCAAGCTGACCAGAACATCCAAGTCTCCTTCATCATGGCCCGTTCGAGGGTGGCTCCGAGGCGCCAGCTCACTATCCCTCGCTTAGAGCTGTGCGCTGCACTCTCAGGGGCCCAGCTGGCACATCTTTTGAAAACAGAGCTAACCCTTTCCATTCAGGGGTTGGTTCTGTGGACAGATTCTACTACTGTCTTGACTTGGCTTCAGTCTGAGACTTGCCAATACAAGATCTTTGTAGCCCATCGCATCACGGAGATCTTAGAGCTCACTGATGGCTCAGACTGGAGGTACGTCGATTCATCAAACAATCCAGCTGATGATATCACAAGAGGTAAAACACTTGCCGAACTTGCTGAACCACACCGATGGAACAAAGATCCCCCTTCCTACACCTACCTTCCAAGCAGTGGCTGTCATCGCCTTTTCATCACCACAATGATGCAGTGAATAAGCGGAAGAGGAGTGCCTTTTGTGGTAATTCTCCATTATCACCGGAAAGTGTTTCTCCTGACATCCAGAAGTTTAAATCCTGGGATGAAAGGCTAAACCACTTTAGTCCCCAACTCTTCTTCTCATGGGGCGGCTGGAAGCAGCCCTTCCTCAGGCGGTCAATATGGACACCTGAGGTGCCAATCCTCCTCTTCCCCGTGCTTCTTGGCCAGTCGGGACCTTTAAGAAACTCTGTCCAAGTTCTGATGGCCGAGTCAGAGTGGCAGCGGTGAAGATTATGGAGAAGACTTATGTACGCCTTACCCTAACAACTTGCGGCCCTTACCCCGTTCCAGGATGATGTAAAGCCTTAAATTGGACCCTTGGGATTTTCTTGTTCAAATCTGTAGTACATATTTGGGGGCGGCTGTAGAAAATCCCCCTCCTTTTGTGAGAAATTCCCTCACCCTGTGGGTCCTCCCTTTACTCCTGCTTTGGCCCTCCTTCAGCCTCTACCTGGCTCCACCCAGAGTCTATAATTAGGGAAGCAGTCCACCTGTTCTGCCATTTTGTCCTGCCCAAGCCGCATGGTGGAGCCATCCAACTCCCAGGAGCAGCAGTGTGTGAATGACAGTGAGTCCAATAAACCCAAAACTCTTTCCGACTTTATTTCTACTTTTGAAGCTATTGTGCATTTACCTGTCACTTATATGTATTGATTGGTTTCCCCTTTGTCCTTTCATAGACAAGCCACTGCTCTCCCTCATGGCCCACCATACCTCCAACCCAAGCCCATAACCCCCACTACTACTTCACCTCAATAAAATCACCTTTTAAAACCTGAATCTGCTGGCTGTCTCATCCATTGCGTTGGTACCTTCACCAGGAATCAGCATACATCACAGGATTACAGTTACTTATATTTTTCAGAGCGCGTCTGACATCGATGTCACAGGGACATCGACCTCAGGACAGTTTTAAATACCGTAGCGTATGAACACAGAAAGCATGTTGAGGTAGGCTACGTATGTGCAGACAGCGCTGGTGATCAGAGGACGAGGCGAGCGGGCGCTTTTGGGGAAAGTCCTGTTCACAAAGACACTTCTACTATCTGTGGTGTAATCGGTTTGTCAAAAGCTATAAAGCCAATAGATAACTATTATTTATCCCAATTTCCAATAGTTATCTAAATTAATAATAACTTTTATAATGAAACTGACAAAAACTTGACTAAAACGTGACTAAAACGTGACTAAAACTATCACATTTAGAAACTAAATAACTAAATAAAGAGACTAAAATGTGACTAAATCTATAAGTATTTTCGTCCAAAAGACTAAGACTAACACTAAAACTAAAAGTGCTGCCAAAACAACACTACCACCACCGCTCATTTCACCGCTACGCCCAAAACGAGTCGGGAGGGGGGGGGGAGCACGGACCATTTAGGAGCAGAGAAGGAAAAAAGCGCCGCTGAAGCAGACACTCCTCCCACTGCAGGAGGCGGAGGGGAAGAGGACTCGAACGTGGACCCTTTTAACATAGACCCTGCTCGATGGGGAGAGCCTGCCATTGTGGCAGAAAAGGTCCGTGCATATTGGGCCAAAATGGGACCTAGAATAACTAGAATCTAGTTATTAATAATAATAATAATAATAATAATGAAGTATTGCAGTTTTATTTTGTAATTAAGATGTTTTATTGATGTTAATTCACAGTTCAAAAATAACTTTCTGTTCAAGTGTAATAAAAAATATTCATTCTACTCAAGTGTGTCCTGTAATTTGCAATGTGTGAATGATATGAAGTTAAGTTTGTTTTTTTTATCTGTAGAGTATTGCATGCAAGTCCAGTTATTGTCACTTAGACAAACTTACTATGTCCAAGTTAGCACTACTAGGATATACATGGTTAACCAAGTTGACTAAACTAGTATATTCATAATATACTGTATAAGAAGCGAAAGTGTAAAATAAAATGGTAAATCCTATTTAGTTTAACTTGTGTACCTTGAGTTCACAATACTTGTATGCTAACAGTATAGTTGAATTATGAAGACAAGTGTTCCTGTACAAGATATTTCTTGTGCATCCGGTTTCCTGGTTTCTACCAAGTAAACTTTACTTATTACAATTTACAGTGTATATCCATCAGAAGTCTGAAGTTCTGTCTGGGGGGGTTCTGTTTAAGCCCCGGGGCCTATGGGTACATTAAGGCGGCCCTGGCCATTGCCTGAAATAAATGAATGAATGAAACGTTGATGGTGGAGCTTTTGAGTGCCGAAGTTATGGATGATTTGAGTTGGAGAGATTTCAAAAATGGTTTCCTCTCGTTGCCATGCCAAAACGTGAAATTAAACAAGTTTGTTTTGTTGAATGATGTGTTTTAAATGTGTGATACCCTTTTCCGCCCATGAATTGAAGTTAATTGTTTTTTTTATTGATGAGAAAGTCTGGGTTATTCCAAATTGTAGGAGTCGGATTTGATGGAGCAATGTTAGTGTTAGTAATTCTGTAAAATTTCCACCAGGCTGTCAGAGTCAGAGATATGGTTAATGATTCGAAAAGGGGATGTTTTGTTAATTGATTGACTCAGGAACGTTCTTACCTGTCATGGTGAAGATCCCCAGTACGAGGCTAATGCTGCGGTTTGCCAGTAAAACGGACTCCATCTCTCCGGCCGCTTTTTTACGCTCTCGCTTGGACTTGAACGAAGCCCAGATCCCGGTGCCGAGGACCAACAGGTAGAACAGGATGATCGCCACCACTCCAGGTACGTTGACCGCCATGGTGCTCCGGCTACACTCACAGCACTGACAACACTGACAGTACTGTAGTGCAGGGCTGAGGGTTAGAGAGAGGGGGAGAGATAGAGAGAGAGAGAGAGAGAGAGAGAGAGATAGAGATAGAGAGAGAGAGAGAGAGAGGGGGAGGGAGAGAGAGAGAAGGATAGAGGGACAGGTGAGGGAGGAGCTGGAAGAACTGGAAAGACCAATGCCCTAAAAACAGAATGGTTAAGAGCCAGACCTAACTGGAAAATAGGACAACATGTCCCTTTTACATACAGTGCCTCTTGAAAGTACTAATACACCTTGAACTTTTGCACATTTTGTCATGTTTACAACCCTAAACATAAGGATTTTATTTTGACTTTTTTACTGAAAGTTCACACACAAGTAACAGACAACTGTGCAATGAAAGCAAAATGATACATGGTTCTGTTATTATTCAAAAAATAGAAAAGTGGGGCGTGCATAAGTATTCATACAACATTTTTCTGAGTGCATTAAATTGCCTTTATAACATTCCTAATGACTGCAGAATGTTGACATCTTGTGTTGGAAGATAACATTAAATCGCTATTTATTATACTGGGTCAAGCTGTAAAGTCGTACTATCTCTGTTATAGCCTTGACTGTGGTGCTCAGGCGCCCACTATCAGCCACTGCATGTTTTGCTTGCGTATTAGTATGACACTCTTAGACGGTATTTATCCCTCTTCTGTGGAAGCATAGACAGACTTGAATGGTAGGACTAGCACAATGTCCCGAGTTCATGTCTCCGGGTCCCGTAACGATGGTAAATAAACTTCTCCTGTATAAGACATCCTGACTGCTGCCTATTCTTCACCAATCCTCTCGAGCACTTTTGTTATTTCTCTAACACCTTGCCCTAACCATTAAATAGAGGCCACCTGTGTGTAATCTACACAGTAAATGCTCCAGTGTTAAACTGGGAGATAGGTTGAGACAGGTGCGCTTTTCTGTGGTTCATTTAAACTCCTGTCAATCAAATGCGTGTTCGGCACGGGTGCCCCCTAGTGAAACACTTCGCAAACAGCGGCGTTTCATGAAACTTTTCTCAGATCCAGTCACGTGAGATGCGCGGTTTGAACCTTGTTTTGAAGCAGTGTTTCGACACGCATGCGCCATGAGACTTCGACACAGTGTCGAATCCCGTGGTTCAAGACAGCCATCCCTACCTGTCGGTCTGTGACAGACTGAAGTATGGCCTCAGCATTTGATACTGAAGACAAAGAGCACATTGTATTTAACGTCATGTTACTGTCACTCATGGTGTCCGATTGTCTAACCTGAAGTGTAACTCTGAAAAGAGTCAACTCACATTTACTCTGAAAAGAGTGGGACCAAACACTGTCTGAACAGAGTAAAATTTACTCTAGAATATTTACTGTGTAAAAGGTGCCCGTGCAGCAGCCTCACTCAAAGCGGGATGTAGGTTAAACAACAGTCAGGCAGATCGTGGCACTGGGATCAGCTTCTGTGCTTTTCAAGTTTCTGATTAGCCTACTCTTTATTTGATGAAAGTTGGCCTCATATTCACAGAAAAAAGATCAAAATTAGGAAATGGAAAAAAGCGGAGCTCTAATGAAGCATATGATGCGAAGCGCGACATCGTAACGCGGAAATACGCAAAGTCACTGACTTTTCTGTCACATGTGCTGTAACTGTAACAAATGCAACATAAAACAGAATCTCATACGTCCTCCAGAGGCTCCTGATTAAAGTGTATGAACTTTGTGCAGAGAAGGCACTCTAGGCTGCACAAAGTTCATGCAGCCTAGAGTGCCTTCTCTGCACAGTCCAGTCAGGACCAAGCTGCAGACACTGAGCGCACAGGCCAGGGGCGCATCAGAGGAGGGGGCTCAGTGGTCAGGGCCCCTCACACAGTTTATTTAATATACATTTATGTCAATCTTGGTGAGGAGTAAAACCATTAAATCTAATACAATTATTGAAAAGAAAAGAGAAAGACCAGGCATAAAGTTATAGTTTATTGTGATTAAATATAACAGTCACATTACATTTAATCACTTTAAACTACCGTCCCTGGATCTCGCGAATGGTCGGTGCCTTTGTGGCTTTTCATAGGATCAGGGTTGAAAATGTCGGCTCTTGGTCTCTGACTAGTTGGCCACCCCTGATTTAGAGTATGCTTTAATTGTTCTAATGACGGAACTGTTACTCAGTTAAATTGTGGCAATTTGTGTCTGCAATTTTTTTGAGCAACCTTTACTAATCACAAGTTACAGTGCAGAACCCAGAAGAAAGGGAGTTGCAGTGCCGTATGTAGCCGGGGTCTCTGAGAAACTTCAGAGAATCTTTAGGCAGCACAGGATTCCAGTGTACCACAAACCGGTGAACAGACTGAGACAAAAATTAGTTCATCCCAAAGACAAAACTCTGAGCCACAAACAAAGCAATGTGGTTTATTCTATTCGATGTAAAGAAGAAGAATGCAAAGAACATTATATTGGAGAAACCAAACAAGTCTTACAGAAGAGACTTTATCAACATCGAAGAGAAAGCACAAGCGACCCTCAGTCGGCGGTGCACCTCCACCTCAAAGCCTCCAACCACTCCTTTGAGGACGGGGAGGTCAACATTTTAGCTAAAGAAGAACGTTGGTTTGAACGAGGAGTAAAATAAGCTATTTTTGTCAAGAAAGAAAATCCCTCCATGAACCGGAATGGTGGGCTCAGATTTAATCTTGCTTCACTTTACTCCAATCTCCTTCAGAGACAGCCGACAGGGCACTGCCAGTCCAAGGAGACGGCACCTCAGCTAACAAAAGAACAATAGGCAGGTGATTAGCAGTGATCAGCCTTGAATAGGACAGGACTGACCGATACTGGGGTGAGCAGGTCGTTAGAGACCAGTGTTGGGTGTAACGAGTTACAAAGAAACGCGTTACACTAACGAAACTACTTTCTCAGGGAAAAAGTAGAGTAACGCGTTAGCTACCGTCAATTTAGTAACGTAATGCCGTTTATTTTTCAATCCGCCGCAACGTTACTTTTTGTTTACTATGGGCAGATGTCACCGTGACAGTCATCTGCTGGGCGCTTGCGCACACGACTCGCCGCATGACAGACAGTCAGAGGCTGGCCGCAGGTGGTGGCGGCAAAAAGACGACGAGCGACAATGGCAAGCGAAAATCAGCCAACAACGAGGCTAACATTTGAGGGATGGAGGTTGCCAAAATTTAAGGTCCGATGGATAGGGGCAGCGGAGCGGAGAGAAGGGGCGCGTGCGCTGCTCATCGCGGAGCGTCGCTCTTTACCCCCAAGAGCCAGCTGAGAATAAAAAAAGAGAAGTTGCCGCTCACAGCAGCGCTATTGAGACTGACTTTTTTTCTTTGGTGAGGAGGAGGAAGACGCAACGTCCTTTAGCGTAGACGCTGAGGTACTGGAATATATGAGATCAGGCTCAGAGTTGGAGATCCTAAACCAATTCCCCCGAGTGAGAGCGGTGTTTATGAAGTACAACACTGCAACACCGTCCAGTGCACCGGTGGAAAGGCTGTTCAGCCTGGGAGGTATCGTTTTTACCCCAAGAAGAAACAGACTCTCAGACTGGGGGGTGATTTACATTACAGTTTGTTGCATTTTTGATAATAAAGAGCACGAAGAAATATCTGTTATGTCCTTAATAGTAGAACTTCCATAACACATTTAGGAACAAAGTCGAGCAACATACAAGTAACACAAATGTAACGTAAAAGTAACGAGTAATGTAATAAGTTACTTTCTTTAGAGAGTAACTAAGTAAAGTAACAGGTTACTTTTTAAAAGAAGTAACGAGTAATGAGAAAAGTTACTTTTTAAAAGTAACTTTCCCAACACTGTTAGAGACGCTTTACTTCAAAGGTGTTTACCCACAGGTGAGAGTAGCTGTGA
The DNA here is from genome assembly GCA_007210695.1 of Neogobius melanostomus. Classification (NCBI taxonomy): domain Eukaryota; kingdom Metazoa; phylum Chordata; class Actinopteri; order Gobiiformes; family Gobiidae; genus Neogobius; species Neogobius melanostomus. The sequence continues at coordinate 62,725 of VHKM01001066.1, read as the reverse complement.
TTAGAGGGGAGGAGCCGGGCCAACCCCAACTCCTCCCTGTGGTCTTTATCTACGCGGGCTGAGCGGGACTTTAGTTCACTGACGAAGCCTTTGGAATAAGAGGTGAAACTTTGGAGACTTCAACTACTGAGCACAGAAGATGACTCAAGTACCTGCATTGAGGATAGACACCTCCTGGACGACTGAGAGCTTACCCAGCTCTCATTCTACAAAAACAAAACCTTGTCATTTGTATCTGCTGTAGAGCCATGTTTGTCCCAGTTCCTCTGAGTCGTGGTGCAGCAGGACTGATGTGGACAAAAGTGATAAAAAAGCAAAAACAGACAAAAGAAAAACAACAAAAGGGCAACAAAAATGTGCCGGAAAAGCCACAATAACACAATAAAAAAGTGATGAAAACACGACAATAAAAACCCTCGGGAAACAAGACATAAATGTGACGACAACGGAACAAAAAGTCACAATCAGTTTTGTCGGTCATAGCTTTCAAATGAGGCGTTACACTGGCCAATAGTCTGTAAACTCCAGTCGTGAAGGGTAAAGCTGAACTGGAGAGATTGCGCTCGGTTCAGGCGGGGGGTAAGAGGTTAAACTTATGGTACAGCAGGTGGCACAACTGCACCAGTCTCTCACTGACTGTAACAGAAGAAGAGCGGTCTGTATAGCCAACATGTCAGTGGGTGAAGTTTGCACTGGAGCCACTTCATTGATACTGATACACAGGACTATGGCTTGTGTCTATACTAAGTTACAAAACAATATGAGGCAAATACTGACTTGAATCGGGAAAAATAAAAATAAACATGGTCGTGTGTACATGACAAAATCAAAGAAAAGCTACCAATTGATGATTTAACCTTATAAATGTCTCAAGCAAACAATAACACAACATTTTAGACATGACTGAAGAAAACTTAAAGCTGCCCTAGATGTTTTTCTGTGTTATTCTGACTGTTTGGTAAGCTGTTACTTAACATGAATAACGGAGACTTGTGTAAGATAAAGATGAGCGTCAAGTTACGAGCTTTGGTCATGGACAGCGCTGCCTTCAAAATAAGAGCCTAGACAGAGCAGAGGATACATTACATTGGGGATAAATTATCATCATTCGGTCCTTGTTCTTGTATCCTTTGACCAGAACTGTCTTAAAGTAATTGCTTGTGTGGATATGGTGAGTGAGCAAGTAGTTGGTGGTTGTCGAGAGATAATTTGCACAGATTGGCATCCATTTGTCTGTCAGGCAGCCGTGGCTATAGATTGCCACTACTGGGAAGTGAATAAAGACTTAAAGCCTACTGTTAATTTGCAGAGTCTGTGTAGATCAAGATTTCATTATTCTTTATCCATTCCAAAGGAAAACAGCACCACACAGACATGACGTTGAGTGTACACTACAGTTTGTACACGCAGGACAGTTCCCAAGTGGAGGTCGGGTCTACCAGGGGGCTTGAAGTGGGTGTCGCAACTTTCACAAGATGATTTTGAGACAATATTTTTTACATTTCTGACATTTAATTTGATGTATTTTTGATTAAAAACAGCATATTTTAATTAAGCTGTGGGTTATTATTATTTTTTGGTGCCCATTTGAGCCCAACCCACTTAGAGTCACTGTGATTTAATTGGCTTCAGAGTTACACTGTAAGTCAGACATCGTGAGTGACAGTGACATGATTGCTCATTGCTCTTCAGTCACAGACTGAAAAGTGCAGAAGGAAGTAAATGGTAAATGGTCTCAACTTATATAGCGCTTTTCTACCTATGTTAGGCACTCAAAGCGCTTTACAGCAAGGATCCACTCACCCATTCACACTCTCATTCATACACCAGTGTACGCAGACACTGGAGGCAAGGTGGGTGAAGTGTCTTGCCCAAGGACACAACGACAGTGTGCATCTTCAGGAGGCGGGATAACTAACGGAAGGCGGAAGTAATGGAGCTTCTACTTTAAAACATTATTCTTCTACGGGATATAATATTTAAAAGTTAAAATTAAACCGTTTCTTTGTAACAAGTATCGAATTCCTGTATTTATAAAATTAAAATGCTAATAATTAATGACGCTCTAAAAAAAAAAGTAATTTGTATATGCTGTGGAGTCATGGTTGTCCTGGTTCCTCTGAGTTGTGGTGCAGCAGGACACGCAGAAAACAACTTTCTTCAAAGTAAAAGTAGATCTACCACAGTCCTGTCCACATCTGTCATGGTCCACCATAAGCCACCGTGACTCAGAGGAACCGGGACAAATATGACTCTACTTCAGATAATTATGTATGTATATATCTTTTCAATTAAAAGCAGCAGTTATTGTGCTTTATTAGAATCTGTATCTTCTAATTTATTTATTACATGTTTTAATTTTAGAATCTGCAGCACATGTATAAAGTTCTGTCTAGAGCAGAATCTCGATGACTTCCTTCTTCACCTGTTGCAAGTATCCAAACTATCACCATTAAACCAGATGTTTTGAAACTTAAAATAATATAGATGCTGATTACATTTTTTTTTTTTGAGTTATTTTGGGGGTCGTGGCCGGAAATGAAAGTCTGACAACCCCTGATGTTATGAGACATGGGGAGTTGTTTGATTTTATTTTGAAAGCACCAGAGCGGAAGAGCAGCCCTCTCTTCACTGACGCTTCAGATTCACTCAGAGTAAATGGCTGCGCTACGCGTAACGGTGCTCTCGGGCAGTGGGAAAGCGCTCCTGAGCACCCCGAAGGCAATCAAGACTCCCTCGGTATGTCTATCGTTAGTTATAGGGTTCTTCCATCTGCTGTTAAGGCGATTTGGTTTAAAGTTTTACAGAAAAAGGAATGTCTTGTTAGAGGCTCGGTGTTAGCTGGTTAGCTCAGATCAGATTGGGGTAAGGCAAGGTCACTCATGTTGCGGTGTTGTTTTTATTTGCCAGCAGCTATTTCTCGTTTGTGTCATCAGATAACTTGGTTATATCTTGATGTAGGCGCTGCCATTTTCTCATTATCTCACTGTCAAAGCCTTGTGGGAGTTCTAATCAACTGTGATTGCTTGTCAATGTTGCTAAGCTAACTAGCCAGATGCTAACTCGTGAAATTGTGTCAGCAAACCGGCGAAATTCAAACCTCTTTAAACAAACTTAAATGTAACACGTAACGCAAACAGTTTGGTTTACAGTGACAGTGGACCACGGGACACCTGCCTGCTGCATCACAGTGCGAATTATTACTGGTCATTTATGGTGGGTCAATGGTTACAAAAGTAAATCTGTTAGCTCTTATGCTAAGTGTTAGCCTGTCAAGGACTGAGCGGACTTCCGATTATCAAAGCCACCAGTCACCTCTGTTGTCTAACTTTGCAGACTTATGCAGACATGTTTTAGGATCTCGTCAGCCTGTGAAGTTAAACCCGAGTTCAGACTGAATTATGAACATATACGTCAAAAAATCACATTTCATGAAATCTTATTTGTAGTGGTCTGAACCATGCGAACCGCTAGTTTTGGCTCCAACTTAAAAGTAGTGACGTTGCCTACCACCGGTGTAAGGTCATTTGAGATGCACCTATTTTGAATTATCAGTTGAACAACATTGATGTGTATTAAAATGTATAAACAATGTTTCTACAGTTGGCCATAGCTGCCATTGATAGTGAAAATGCATGTGTTATTAGTGTTGATGCTGAGGGAAGTGATTATTAGTGGTTATCAGGATTGTTAAAGCATTTATATGATGTATAAATTACACATACTGCCATTATGTGGTGATTTGTTTGTTCAAAAGCCTGAAATGTTTTGGATCAGTGATGACGACAAGATGAAATAGTTTAATTCTAATGTGTTTAAATTGGCTACTTTTGTTTGTAAAGCCTGGATGAGGCGTCAGACTTGTTTGTTCAAATAAGTTCACATATCGTATATTGAGCCTAGTGTCTGGCATCTGGTCCTTTTGTTGGTGTTATTGGTGACACAATCATAAAAAACAAACATTCATTCATACTGCCGCACGCATTCTGTGGACTCCGTGTAGTAGGACATTTCTCTTGATTTGTGAAACAACTTTGCAAGAACTCTGAACTAGCCTAATGTAGTCGATTGGCCAACTTTACTTACATTAAATTGTGGTTAATCGTTTGTACATGAATTGCGAGGTGGTTTTGAGTATCCCCCAAAGTACGCAGCTTGACATCAGTTCAGTTTATTAGCCATTTGCAGTTTAAAAACCACGTTAAAAAAAAAAGTGCAACATGTGTCCACATTTAAACAACAGACACATTTTAACATTTGTTATGAATACTGGCAACAGTGAATGTGCAGCCCTTACTAAACATTGATGCCTTGTGTTTTCAGGCCAAAATGTCGTTCTCGGCGCTTCCACGGAGCAGGAAAGTGGCCCTCACCACGATCGGGGTGCTCACAGCCGGAGGAGCGGGGCTGGCTCTGGCTCTGCATCAGTCCGTCAAAGCTTCTGACCTGGAGCTGCACCCACCGAATTACCCATGGAGCCACGCGGGGCCCCTCTCCTCTCTCGACCACGCCAGGTAACCAGGAAGGGGATGTTCACAGCAGCAGCACAGAGGGGCCAATATGGTCAACGACAGTGATTCCCACCCAGGGGTATGTCAGCACTTAGCGGGGGGCGCTTGGACTTTTTACAGTTTAAAAAGAGAATAGAAATGTCTAGGGCTGAAACAACTAATCGATTAATCGACGACTAATCGATTATTGAATTAGTCGACAACTATTTTAGTAATCGATTAATCGTTTTCTGGGTCACACAGACTCAAATAGAGCAAAAATGACATGAAAATGTAGTATTTTTGATGAAAACCTACTTTGTTTTTATAGTTCGGGTCTGTAGTGTTTTGTACATTGTAAATTTCATGAATATCTGTCTGTGTCTCAACCAATCAGAAACATTTACTTTAAGTTTACACCATCAACATGTCCTCAAGCGATGCCACTTTAGCTTTATGTGATAAAAAAATATGAAAAATTAAATTTTCCTACACCATTCACAGCCAAGCGACTAATCGATTTAATCGTAAAAATAATCTATAGATTAATCGATTACAAAATCATCGTTAGTTGCAGCCCTAGAAATGTCCGTTGTGTTTTATTATTTGTATTTTAAGACTTGTTTTGGATGGGTGACTTTACTGTAAACCCAGTGTATTAGTTGCCTACTCTTTTTTTTTTTTTGCATTACTATGTTATTCAGATATTATGATTGAGAGCGGAGGGGGTGGGAAGTTTAAACTTCTTCCTGCTCCTTTTAGAACAGTGCACTAGAGCAGGTGTTCCCAAACTTTTTTTGGCCGGGACCCCAAAAATGACACGTAAACAACTCGGGGACCCCCCTTGTATAAAGTTATCGCCTCTTACGCTACTTTACGGAAGAAAAACATTTTAAAATCAAGGTAACATGTATTTCAACAGTTTATTTTGATTATATAAATGGATTTCACGAATGATATGCTGTTTTACACTGAAAAATATATCAAAAACAGTTGCCTTTTTCTTTTTTAGTTCATCCTACAATCATCTGGGGACCCCCACCCAAGGCCTCGCGACCCCCACTTTGGGAACCAGTGCTCTAGAGCACTGTGTTATTCAACACAAAAACAACTTAACCATCGATTTGAATCATTACAGACTTATACAATATAAAACAAATTTGAACAAACAATCTGGTGTATTTTAAGGCGAGACACAGCAGGTGAAAATATAGATTATTCACGCAGTTCTCAATGTGGAGATTTTTGGTTAGTTTTCTCCCATAAAGGAACAGTAGAGCTGCAACTAACGATTATTTTGATAATCGATTAATCTATCGATTATTTTTACGATTAATCGATTAATTGCTTGGCTGTGAATGGTGTAGGAAAATTGTATTTTTTCAAAATTGTTACCACATAACACTAAAGTGGCGCCGCTTGAGGACGTGTTGATGGAGTAAACTTCAAGTAAGTGTTGGAGACTCTTGGAGGCGCTAATTCTGCTTTCTGATTGGATGAGACAGACAGATATTCAAAACGCTACATACACGAACTATAAAAACAAAGTAGGTTTTCATTAAAAATACTACATTTTCAAGTCATTTTTGCTCCGTTTGAGTCTGTGTTTACCAGAAAACGATTAATCGATTACTAAAATATTTGTCGACTATTTCCATAATCGATTAGTTATCGATTAGTTGTTTCAGCCCTAAGGAACAGGCCACTGTTTTCCAATACTGAGATATGTTCTTACCTGAGCTTAGACGAGTTCATGCGTAACTCTCTGGTCTTTGTGTGTGCGCTCAGTCACGCCAAAAGACCAAAGAAGTTGTTAGCATTTAGCCTCTCCCAGCATATTCCTATAGCTCCAAACTGGGCTGAAGTTAAAAGCGACCATGCTCTTCCACGGTTTCCCATATTTAAATACAGTTACATGAGTTACACGATCCAAGTCCAGTTACACAAAATTAAACAATCTTCACTCTTAAAGTATTCTGAAGATATTACTGCTTTAAGTGTTTCCCGAGCTGCTCGTATGTGAACGGTTTCAGTTGTGGATATAATCTATGTATGGCGTTGCAGCGTGCGTCGTGGGTACCAGGTGTACAAACAGGTGTGCGCGGCCTGCCACAGTATGGAGTACCTGGCCTTCAGAAACCTGGTGGGAGTGTCGCACACGGAGGATGAGGTCAAGGCCATCGCTGAAGAGGTACGCTTAGATTACACTGGCAATACGTGCAGTGAAAACGAAACAATTAATGGACAATTAATAATCATGTATCAGGACAATCATTTGACAGTCATTTATATTAACATGGTTTCAACAGGGCATTAACAGTCATGAAATTAATTGTGCCACAATCAAGGCCTTAAATGTAATTAAATTGGATTCAGACTCGTGTTAAATCTGTATTTATTGGAAAGTGATGACATTGCTCAACAATTTGTACTGCACAAGTTCATTGAAAATACCAAAATGATGGCCTGAAAAGTATTCAGTTGCCGTTTTGGCTTAAATTGACAATTTTTTTGCTGGTCTTGTTCAATTCTCTTTTCTCTGTTTAATTAAATGTTTGCAAATCTTAAGAAATATGCTCTGATTTTGTGGCTTTAAAATATAGTATTTAGGCTTTAAAAAACATTACATCTGACTTGCTTGTGCCTGTATAAAGTCTGATTAAGGCTGTTGACGTTATTTTGAATTTTTAGTCATTGAGAATCGAAATCTGGTCTATTTTCAGACTCTAACACAGGTTTTATCTCTCAGATATAAAGAGAGATATATATATCATTTTTTGTATTTTTTTAAAGGTTCTCAAGTGGCTTATTTTCCTCCATCTTGTAAATTGATAGAAGCAGCAACAGAAAATAACTGTCTTGCATTGAGTGAGAGTTGCACTGTAGATTCTCTGTTTACATGTGATAATGCGGACATCGCTCGCACTAAACCGGAGGGAAAAACCTTCTCGTTTGTGTCAGGCGGAGGTGGTGGACGGGCCCGATGAGAGCGGAGAGATGTTCACTCGTCCTGGTAAACTGTCGGATTACTTCCCAAAGCCGTATCCAAACGCCGAAGCCGCCCGCGTGGCCAACAACGGAGCTCTGCCCCCCGACCTCAGCTACATCGTCAACGCCAGGTACTGCACAACACAAGCGCAACCCAAATAGATAATCACTGCAGTATTCTCAAACCTTTCATGTCAAGTACCACCTTAGTGTTTCACCGTCTGAGTAGAAATCACGATGAAATTATTACAAAAGCATAAATGGAAAATCTCAAATCAATAATAATGAATGACACTGATGATTCATAGTAAATAGGTGTGTCTTAATTAAACCAGTGTTAAAATCGTCATGTGGATGTATTATCTGTTGTCTCGCAGGCACGGAGGAGAGGACTACGTGTTCAGCCTGTTGACTGGATACTGCGAGCCGCCAGCAGGGGTCGAATTGAGGGAGGGGCTCTACTATAACCCCTATTTCCCAGGACAGGCCATCGGCATGGCCCCGCCCATCTACAATGAGATCCTGGAGTACGACGACGGTACGGCTCTCAGCTGGTGCACGGTTTTTACCTGACGTCTTACCTTAACCCGAGTGCATTTTCTCCAGTTCGGCTTTACCTAAATCTAAAGGCTTCTCATTCACTGGCCTTTAGGCGGAGTATATGCGTTACAAAGCCTATAGGCCAGTGTAACGCCTCATTTGAAAGACTTACAAAACTGATCTAAGCTTCATCCTTGTTATGATTGTCACGTTTTCGTCCTTTTTGCTGGTGTTCTCATCACCTTTGTGTTGCTTTTTTGACGTGTCACATTTTTGTGGCTTGTTCAGTTACATTAGACTAATTAAACTAAATGCAGTCAAAACGCTACAAAAGTATTTAAAGAGGGGGTATTATGCTTTTTTCAATCACATAGCACCAGTCTATAGCATACTACAATGATGACGTAACCTTCTGTTGGTCTGTATATGCAGTAAATTAAAATAACTGCCTTGAATAAAATTGCTCTCTCAAAATGGCTGTCTTGAAATAGGCCTCTGTCTCTTTAAAGAGTTACTAACCCCCCTTTCCAGAGCCTCAGCCTCAGAGCCTCAGATTTGAAAATCTCAACAGAAAAGGGGCGTTGCCTGGAGGACTGAGCGGCGCGCGGGAGGGGGGAGGGGTCTGGGTGATTGACAGGCCTGAGTCATCTGACTTCAACGCTCGTGAAAAAAGTCCGAGCATGGAGTTCCAGCGAGCTAACTTGTTTAGCAACATGTTCCACTGGGACAACTTTACAGCTCTCTCTACACAGGAGAAGCATCGTGACAGACAGAGGCCTTGTACCTGAGACTGCTCTGAGGCGCTGGCTTATTTTATTAGTGTGATTCCTCTGTAATTTACAAGGCTAGCTGCTTAGCATTGAGCAACATCGATGTAAGCATCGCAGCTAACTGTCCTGGCTGGCTACTTTCATAATTTACCGATCTATTTTAATGTAGACTTTTTGCTGTAGTCTACATAAGCATGGGAGATATATCTGTGTCCTCAGCAGAGCATGTGTGAGGTATAGAGATATGACTATATGTATTACAAAGCTTTATTTTATTTTTCTTACAGCAAACTGCACAAAACATGTCGCATAAACAAAAAAATAAATATATAATATTTTGCAGGAACACAGTCCTTTTGAAATGGTTTTCGGTTTGTCATTGAAGATAAAACAGAATCAGAATGACTAACTGTCTGTAACATTGTGGACTCGAGCCAAAAGTAATTTCTATTGCTAAATTTAGTGAATTAAAGGTTTAACCAATGTAACACATGCACTAAACTACCACTAAATGACTCTGTAAAGACTATATTAAAGTCTTTATCTTTAAATGTATGCTTATTTAGTTGAATGATGAAATAATGAAAATTATGGTGCCAGTTTTATTACTTGATTTTATTACTGTTCTGTAACTAATGACTAAAACTACAATATTCAACAACAACGCTATTAACACTACACAATTATCTCCATCCATCCATCCATCCATTTTCTTCCACTTGTCCGTTGCCGGGTCGTGGGGGCAGTTGGAGCTGCCCAGGTCACATAGCACCGGCCCCCATGGCTCCTTCTGCAGGTGGTGGGTCCACGGAAGGACGGCCTCACGGTTCAAACCAGGCCTGTTGGTCTCTCCTAGGGGGCTACCAGTGTACGCAGACACTGGAGGCAATGTGGGTGAAGTGTCTTGCCCAAGGACACAACGACAATGTGCACCTTCAGGAGGCGGGATTCGAACCCCTGACCTTCCGATCATGAGACGACCCGCTCTACCATCTGCGCCACTGTCGCCCCTACACAATTATCTATAATACAAAAAGCTATTCTAAAAAAAAATCTACCTAAATGCTATAACTAATCGCAAACCTGACAATTGATGAAAATACTCTCTCGCTATTCCTTCTCCAACTCGCTACGGGGCGTGAGCGAGACTGGGCCGCTTTTATAGCCCAGAGCGGCAGGGCAACTGACGTCAGGCTTCACTGCTGACGTCAGCCATCACTCCTGGGCCAATAGGAGCACCAAATTCAAAAATCAAATGCAGTAAAGACCGACCGCCTGTAGATGGCGCCTCACTGACGGTTTTAGGCATAAAGTTGATCTTTCAACTAATTTGCATTAAAGTGCCAAAATAATGACCAGGATATGTAGACAACACTATTGGACACTCATTTATACAGTTTATCAGGGGAAAAAGTGGATTTGAGGGTGAGTTTTCCTTTAAGAAGCTTTCCGACACGCCCCCTTCAGCACACTGCTGTGGCATCTAAACAACAACACTGTGCGGGGAGGGGGCTCTGCTGAGCTGAGGAGCAGTGGTTGGTGGCTTGGCTGGTGACAAAAGGTCCAGAGGCGTCTCCAGGAGGTGGGGGCGTTCCTAGGAGGACTGAGGCATAGCTACACCTAAAATGGCTGCCGTCTAAGTTTTTACTGATTACTCAAAAATATGTGAATGAGCCACGGCAACACCAGGCATGTGTTTAATGAGGGAATGACATAATAACATGATATAAAGCTTGAAAAAGTCAATTTTACATAATACCCCCCTTTAAAACGTGGTAATGAAAATGTGACAAACGTGATGAAATCATGGCAAAAAATCGTGACAAAAATGTTGCAAAAGACACTACAAAAAAGCATCGAAAACATGATAAAAATGTGACTAAAACGACTAAATTGCATTAACAAAAAACAAGGAAGAAGATTTGATCAGTTCTGTCTTTCAAATGAGCCGTTACTCTTAGATTTGAATATGTGAGAAAATGTGCTTGGTTGAGGGGGGGGTTAAAAGGATATTTCAGGATTTTTGACACAGGGCCTCATTTCCTAGTTATCCAGAGTGTTGTTGATTTCTGGAGATATACTGTATGTTTTTTTTAAAGCAGTACTAAGTAACTCTTGCCCCTAGAGGCCATAAGCGCAACTGCAGGTGTCTCAGCAAGTTACGATTTTTTAACTTATTAAATGTCTTGGAGAGTAAATACTACGCTGACAGAAAAGGTGAAGGGAGAGAGGGGTGTTGTACATCCAGTTATACAATGGGAATATTTTTTTTCACTCAAACTTGGCTGTAAATACTGTTTAAGTGGCGCTAGCCCGCAGTTAGCTTTGCCCGTTAGCCTGTTAGCTTCTACTTCGTGATTCCATTAGTGTGTAATGGTTGCTCCGCCCCAGTGGCACTCAAGTTGCAAGCATGGTTTTCTGGCCAGAGACACCAGGGGGAGATGAAAGACCCTCCAATCATCCCATTAACACTTGTATTACCCCCAGAGGAACTACGAAAATGATTTATTTAGGTAAACACGTTACTTAGTACTGCTTTAATTCATGCAGTCCTTATATTTGAAGAGTTTAGTGGTGCTAGGCTAATGCTAGGCTAGTGCATGTCTATGGTAACTAGTAGCCTGCATTAAAAACAGTCTGACCCAAGCACAGTGCACCTGAGGCAAATCACTTATAACACCAGACTACCGATATAAATGTCTGTGTTGACTGAATCATTTTTTAAATAAAACAATTTTGCATTTAAAATAACTTATATTTGAGCAGCATCAGCTTCCTGGTTGTAAGCCACGCAGCGGCGCAGTGATCTGCGAGGTTACAGGATCTACAGTAGTTTGTTTACCTGCGGCCGGCATTACTACACGTGGAATTCACAAAGGAGCTTTCTACAAATCAGATATGGCAACGTTTGGAGGACTACCCAGTGATTTTCAAGAGGTTATTAATGCAGGCTACTAGTTACCATAGACATGCACTAGCCTAGCAGCACTAGCCTAGCACCACTAAAGTCTTCAAATATAAGGACTGCGTGAATTAAGATTAACACTCTGGATAACTAGGAAATGAGGCCCTATGTCAAAAATCCTGAAATATCCCTTCAAAGGGTTAAAGCCTTGTTTTGACAGGATTTGCTGAAAAACAAATTACTTGACGATTCATGTTTAAATTGCATGACTATTAAAAATAATGCAATATCGTTATCATCGTTTCCAATATTGTCACGTTAAACTGATCCGGTGACGTTGTGCGCAGCAAAACCTTTTGAGCCCTTGATAAGAAAACAATGTGACAAACACAAAACAACGGAAGCTTCATGTTCATCTTACTTTAATAAATAGGTCCTGTTAATTACGCTCCCTGTGTTTTGTGGTAGGAACCCCCGCCACGATGAGTCAGGTGGCCAAAGATGTGTGCACGTTCCTGAGGTGGGCCGCTGAACCGGAGCACGACCAGCGCAAACGGATGGGCCTGAAGGTAACGCGGAAAGGGCGGGGCCGCGGTCCATAGTGTGGCACAATTTCACCACATTATTAATCTGTATCCGTGGTTTACAGCTCGATGAGAAGTGACCGTCGTCAATAAGATGGCTTAAGAAGTGCCTCAATTAATGTTATAGATGTTGGGATGATTTTGATTAGGTTTAAGCAATTTTGTTTCCATTTCTGATAATGACCTAAAGTTATGTCTAGACTGGGTGGAACAAAAAAATTATAAACTCATAACTTAAAGGAACAGGCCACAGTTTTTCCATACTGAGATATGTTCTTACCTGAGCATAGACGAGTTGATGCGTACCTGTCTGGTCTTTACGCGTGCGCTCAGTCACGCGAAACGACGAAAGACGTTGTTAGCATTTAGCCTCTCCCATCATTTCCTATAGCTCCAAACTGGGGTGAAGTTAGAAGCAACCAAGCTGTTCCATGTTTTTCCTATTAAGTGAGATCCAATATGCTGCGAGAGGCTAAATGCTAACAACATCTTTGGTCTTTTTGCGTGACTGAGCGCACGCACAAAGACCAGACAGGTACGCATCAACTCGTCTAAGCTCAGGCTCAAGAACATATCTCAGTATGGAAAAACTGTGGCCTGTTCCTTTTAAGGCGAGACATGGCAGGTGAAAGCATTGATTTTTAGCCAGTTTTCACCATTAAAGGGACTGGTTGGTCATGTTATACTCACTACTGCCACCTCAGGTCTTAGACGTAACTGCAGCTTCTATATTAAGCTTGTGCATGACGGCACTTCGGACCCGACGTAACACATTTTGAGTGACAGGATTTTCGAGGCAGTTGTGGTGAACAGGTCTGGGCTCATTCTACACATTAGGACATGGCTGGAACATGTAGGGGGAGGAACATAAATAATTTTAACATTTTTAAAATCTGTATAGTCCCTTTAACATAATTTTAATGTCAGAGTATGAAAAAGAAACTTATATTTTCTACCTAGGCAAGGCAGATTTATTTGTAAAGCACAATTTCCATTCAAAGTAATTAAAAAGGCTTTGCTGAACAGGAAGTAGGCAGCATGAAAGTACTCAAAATAATCTATAAATATAAATAATCATGCGAAAAATGCAGAGTACATTTGTCATATGTGAATGGAACCGTTTTTGCCTCGAGTCCTGTCCCACAAATCTTTTAATTTACATGTGATTTTCTCCTTCCAGCTGATCATGGGTTCCGCCATCCTCTTGCCGCTGCTCTACTACATGAAGAGGCACCGGTGGTCCGTGCTCAAGAGCAGGAAGATCGCCTACAGACCTCCAAAGTAAAACTTCATTCAAAGAAAATACCTCACAGTTCCACTACCAAAATACGTTCAAATCTGCCCCTCACGACGCTGCCTCCAAAGACCCCACAACGTTGAATCACGGACAGACGACTAACTCCTTCAGCCTTTTGAAAAACACTGTTATTAAAAATTACAAAAACACGCCTTTACTTTGGTGTTATGGGGTCTCTGTTGGCGCTGTCTGCAAAGTGTACATGAATTAAACTAGTTATAAAATTACGGTTTTGGTTGCGTATGAGTTTTGCCTTGTCATAACTGCGGACTATTTTAGTATAAGAATATATAATCGTAAAGAAGAATGGTTTGGTTTCGAGCCCATGTAAAAGGCCATACTTGAATTTCTGCCTGATGTGTTTCAGTCCCCCACATACAGTTTGTCATGTAAATATTTAATAAACTTAAAATTAAACTGATTTTCAGGGTTTTTTGTATAAAGTGTAAGTTCTCAAATCGTACCTTATTTTAACTTTTACGCTGCTGCTTTACACCGTAAGACTTGACATCTGATGTTGCTGGAAGTGGGACGTCATCCGCCCGTCTTCATGGAGATGTTGCCGCATTGTTTTGACTACAGGCTGCAAAGTATAAGGTATAATGCATAAACGTATTATACCTTATGCTAAATATGAAAGTATATGGCGGTGTATTTAATTTTTTTAGTGAGTGCTTTATTCGTCATTGTTCAACAAAGGTGCGTAGATCAGATGTTTGGTTACGTTGCCTTCATGTGGTCTCGTAATTCGAGTGGAAAATTGCACATGAACGCCACCTCATCCCATAAGAGATCATTTTGATGCCCGAGTTTCTGAGATGAAAAAACCTTTGACCTTTCAACACAACAGAGAGCAGCCATAATCCGCCATAATACATGTTTAAGTCCTTTAGCTGATTGTTATGAAGCAGACACTATGCATTTAGTTGTGTGAAAAAAAAGAGCCAATCTTTAATTTTTTGATCAAAGCAAAGCAAGCACAGTAGCAACGGTTTGTAGATGACTTTCTAGCGTCTTTTTGTTTGTATAATGGTGTTTTTTTCCTTTCATTTTGCTACTACACAAAAGCACTTACGTTTCACAACTGGAAAGGACCGGGTTGAATCCCTCAGGTGCACACTGTTGTGTCCTTGGGCAAGACACTTGACCCTCCTTGCCTCCAGTGTCTGTGTAATGAAGGTAGAAAAGTTGAGACCATTACATTTACCGCTTTTATGCATGATTATAAAGCAAATCAACGTGAAAGTATGCAGAATACAGTACTATGAGTGGACAAAGTAACGGAATACCTTAAAAAATACACTTTAAGGTAAGTATTCTGTAACTAAATACAATTGCAAAGTATTCTCCCCAACACTGGTTGTCTCTGACTCACTTCAGGTTACTCGTGTGTGTGTGTCCCACGCTTGATTTACATTGTTACACTACTAAATTGTCACTTCAGAGAGGTTCCAGCAGAGGGCAGCAACCACCAAGTCAACTCTGCCATGGAGGGGAAAAAGAAAACACAACGTAGCCTATTAATTCAACCTTTGTGCAAAATGTTTTAATAATTTACAAGAATAGAATTAAGCGTGAAGATATTAATCAAATGACCATTCAACAGGTTTAGGTAGAATTTACTACATATTTTGGATCAATACTAGCTCCGGTCGATTATCTTTTCCCTACATGAGCGTCTGGGTCTGAGCCATAGACCGTTAAAAAGAATAGACAACTCCTCCTCACTCCTCCCCGTTTACCATAATGACCACGTTCAAGGGGGAAATCATGGCGGATTTACAGACTCCTCCTCCCCAGCTCTGACGAAGCATGTTCCTAATAGGGGTATAAGGGCGGGATCTTCACTGTAGACTCGGCCCTTGCGTGACGTGTAGCTCGCGCAGCTCCAATGCTAACAGTCCGACCCTGGTTAAGTACGAGATTTCTAAAAATGTTCTTACGAAAACCAGCCCGGTGCCTTTAATTGTAACTAACCCATCATAATCACAGGAGGAATATCTAGCTGTAGAAAGTTCCAAAAAATTAGGCACCGGGCTCTAAAGTTGTTGTTATAATGTGTCTAAAGTGTAATGATTTCTAATGGGAGACTAGCGGCTATATGGAGGTACTACAGCAATGGCGGCCTCCAGTGTCGTGGTCATAAAGCAGAGCAGCCAGCGGCCATTGGTCTGATCTCAGTGGCCGCGTTACATCGGTTGAATTTCAAGGCAAGGCAAGTTTATTTGTAGAGCACAATTCATACACAAGGCAATTCAAAGTGCTTCACAGTTGCAGAAAAATTACAAGAAAACGGATAAAATCAATCAATAAAACATCAACATAAAGTTAATCAGTTACAGTAAAAGGCAAAAGTGCAGATAAAATACTTTCAGTTTTCATATGCACGGGTAAAAAGAGCTGTTTTCAGCCTGGATTTGAACATTGTCAGAGTTGAGGCCTGTCTCACATCCTCATGAAGACTGTTCCAGATTTTAGCTGCATGAAACTGAAACGCAGCCTCACCGTGTTTATTATTGACTCTGGGATCCACCAGGAGACCCCTCCCTGAAGTTCTCAGGGCCCGAGATGGTTCATACGGCTCTAACATGTCAGAGATGGACTTTGGTGCTAAACCATGAAAAGACTTGTACACAAGCAGCGCTGTTTTAAATTCTATTCTCTGAGTGACAGGAAGCCAGTGCAGAAACCGGAGCACTGGACTAATGTGGTCGTATTTCCTGGTTCTTCAACCTACCATTCAGCGAGCGAGGGAGGCGGGTGTTGCAGGTGACGTCAGGCATTTGCACCACATTTGCTGGTTGTTGTTCGGCAATGGCGGCGGATACGAACGTAAAGGAAGCTCTTCAGTCCGTTCTGGCTCGGCTCCCAAATATCCAGAAATTATAACTGAAGCCTTCGAATGTGCAAGGTTGCTCCCAAGAGTTATGATAGAGTTATGATAGAGTGATGATAGAGTGATGATAGAGTTATGATAGAGTTATGATAGAGTGATGATAGAGTTATGATAGAGTGATGATAGAGTGATGATAGAGTTATGATAGAGTTATGATAGAGTGATGATAGAGTTATGATAGAGTGATGATAGAGTGATGATAGAGTGATGATACAGTAGCTGCTTCACTCAACACGGGCGCATTACATACGTCACAACCAAACGTTAGCGAAAATCAGATCCAATCGTTTCAAAGGAGTTCACCCCTCCCACCTGATAATGGAGCTCTGAAGATCCAGACCCTTGTACGAAACGAAATGAGTACGAGGCTATGGTAAAACCAGGCTAGATCAATACAGGTTTGCTTTATGGCACATCATAGAGACATATCCCACTGCACTTCACCAACATTGCTAGCAATTGAAGCCGGTTGTGGTCACTAAGTAAGAATAAGCCAACAAAGTGTGTATTTTACAAACCATTATGAATTAGAAATGTATTTATTTAGCATTTATCATTTATACATGAACAATATGAACAAGAGCCATTAAATCAGTCTGTCCAGTCAGCAGGAGCCCATTGGCCAGTCCAGCTCTTTGAGAAAACTCCGCTTCCCATGATGCACCGCCCCAAACTTCTCCAGCCGCTGCAGGTGGGAGTGAGCCAAGCGCCAGCCAATCACGGCCTGCGACGTGGGCGGGAACGGAAGCGAAGGGCTCGCCTACAGCAAAAGAATGTAAGCAATACGGTATTTATGTCACTGCTTTGACTTTACATTCATCTTATTGTATTCAAAGATATTTAATCATGAGCTTCTCTCACGTGAACAAAGCACTGACCTGTTATTTTGGCGTTACATTTAAATTATATGAAGCGTTTTCAAACTTTGTCTATGAAAGTTCAAATGTTTATTATGTTTTTTCAGGTATTTGACAATCTCAAACACATCTTTACCACTATCTTACACTTTTTTGATGTAAGCCCCTCCCACTATCCCTCCTCTTGCTGCCCTTAGCTGTGCAGCTGTTTCAATAAAGAGGAAAAATAGTCTGTGTGGCTGCAGTGAAGCTATGGCGAGTGTTTTTACTTCACGTGATGAAAGGATTAAGCATAGCGAGAGATCGAGAGGATCAGAAGGAGCTTTTTGGGAGCAGCAGCACGGCGCTAACATGCTTGGTCACGGGAGAAGATTCAAAGATTACTCCAAAGTGCGCAAGTGGGTCACAATACTACAACTCCAGGTATGTTTCTGATGAGAGAACAATACTGTAACATAGCCCAGTTAGGTTCATGAGGTCTTCCTGTAGCGATGACCATGTTCTTGTCGTCATACCTGACAGTTTCGACTTCTACTTGACCTTCCTCAGAGGACTCACTTGATGTTGATGTGTCTGGTTCAGCTGATTTAAACAGTTTTTGGCTCTGTTTTCCTGCTTGTAGTAGCAGGCTGACAGCGCCATCTGCAGTCTGACTTTATTCAGAACTGTGTCCCAGGTACTAGAGATGCACCGATCCAGCTTTTTTGTTTCCGATACCAAGGGTTTGAGTATCTGCCGATATCCAATATTAACCGATATATTAACTGTGAATGGTTATCTTTTCTACAGATCAATAAAGTCTCAACTTTTCTTGCAAAGGAGATGTTATATCAATTATAACTAATAAACTAATGGAAAAACATCAAACAAGGACTTTTCTACATTAAATATCCTTGGGTAATGAAAGGCTTTTAGTTTGCATTAATTTAAACAACTCACATTAAGTGATCTTTAAAAGCATTTTATAAACTAAAATACACTTGACATAACACTTGAACACTCCAGCAGTGGCCAATTGTATTTTATTAGGCTACTTTAGGTGATCCAATCATAGTTTCTGTCCCAGCCGTGACAAGTTTCCGCTAGCATTAGCATCCTGTTGCTAGCCGCCCATATTCACTGAGATTTAGGCCCCATCCGAAACGAGCAGATTGGTAAGCGGTCTTACGCAAAACCGGATGTGCGTCAGCGTCCGCGATGATAAGAAGTGTCCGAATTGGGCTGTCAGTTAGGAAGGAGTTAGGGAAAGGAATGCTAACTATCATAGCTACTTTAGCATAGGGACCTCTGGTGGTCCCTTACTGGCGATTAGGAGCTATGTGCCATCCCATAAGCCACCGCTTATACATAATACATAATACTGTCTTTTTTGTTGGTCTGTTTTTTTCTTGTAGAATTAGGATCATAATCTGCAATGAACCTCCACCAGTGTCGATGAAACATCGAAATAGAACAACACTTAGGTAAACACTGAAATGATTTACATTGTCGTCCGATGAAGTTCTGTCTGTCTCTGGCTGCTGCTCTGCTGTTTCTCTCTGCTTCAAGCTTTCTTTCTGGTACTACAAAATTATACATTAAAAACAGATACATTATGTTATTTTATACAATTTGTTCAGCAGAATAAATAGAATAGAATAGGATGTTGGCTTGAAATCCTTCACCTCTCTGTACTCGTCCGTCAGGAAGCCCCAATTTTTTGGCCAAACGTCAGCCGAGCCCTTCTCCTGCTTCACATGGGCCTTCCTGAAATAAACACAAACCGAAAATAAAGTTTTCAAATGTATTTACAATTTGATGGATGGTGCAGTTTTTAATTATTATTTTAAAACCCCCGTGAGTCGGTGAGGTCATGGACAATCTTGGAGGACGTGGTCGGCCATGTCGCCAGCAACGTGTTATTTTATGCTGCAGACTTGAAATGTTCTGACTTTTGACGGCCCAACCACCCCAAGTCCACTAAAACGCAGATGACTTTGTGACATAAAATTGAGTTAAAATCAAGAAAATTTTGTTTGATTTATTTATTTTTTACTTTTTGCTTGACGAAGGCCACTGGCCGAAACGTTCAAATAAAGGAACACGGGTGTTGCAAGTATACAGTGTGCGAGAGTTCTTTCCTGTTTTACGTTTGGCTTTTATGCCCTCTCTTACACACCTGTTTCAAACAAGAGATGTGCGAAGTTTATCGTTTTTAATTTATTTTTACTTGAAATTAAGAAACATATTTTTTCAAGTAAACTATTATTTATTCATTTTTTTGCTATTTTGAATGATGAGATTTTTCTACTTCATTTAAAGGGATATTTCAGGATCTTTGACATAGGGCCTCATTTCCTAGTTATCCAGAGTGTTTCTCATTTCTAGAGATATTTTTCTTTCTTAATTCATGCAGTCCTTATATTTGAAGAGTTTAGTGGTGCTAGGCTAGTGCATGTCTATGGTAACTAGTAGCCTGCATTAAAAACAGTCTGACCCACTCCACAGTGCACCTGAGGCAAATCATTTACAGTGGTGAAAGAAGTACTTGATATTCTTACTTAAGTAAAAGTGCAGATACAGGACCAAAAGTGTACTTAAGTAAAAGTACAAAAGTATGCATTGTAAAATGTACTTTATAAGTTAAAAGTATTTAAGAGTTTAATGTGCAGGATTTTTCTAAATCATTTTAATCAAACCAGGTCTAAACGACTAAACCACTAAACCAGGTCAAAAACAGGAAGTAAACCAGGACTAAACTAGGTCAGGTCTAAACGACTGTAGATCTAAACAAGGTCTAAAGGAGTAAACCACTAAACCAGGTCAAAAACAGGAAGTAAACCAGGACTAAACTAGGTCAGGTCTAAACTACTGTAGATCTAAACAAGGTCTAAAGGAGTAAACCACCAAACCAAGTCTAAACTGGGACTGGGACCAGTTCATCGTAAAGAGGTCACTGTGAAAATAAAATACTTTTACTTTTAACCCAATTTAAAAATGTAGTGGAGTAGAAAGTACAGATACAGGATCTAAAATGTAGTGAAATAAAAGTATAAATTATTCATTATAAAATGTACTTAAGTAAAGTAAAAGTACCTATAATTTGTACTTTTACTTGCACTTTTTACTTTGTTACTTTCCACCACTGATCACTTATAACACCAGACTACCGATATATAAATGTCTGTGTCGATAGAATAATTTTTGAAATATAACCTGGTTGTAAGCTACGCAGCGGCGGAGTGATCTGTTAGGTTACCGGATCTACAGTAGTTTGTTTACCTGCGGCCGGCATTACTACACAAAGGAGCTTTCTACAAATCAGATATGGCAACGTTTGAAGGACGACCCCATGATTTTGAAGAGGTTTTTAATGCAGGCTACTAGTTACCATAGACATGCGCTACCCTAGCACTAGCCTAGCACCGCTAAACTCTTCAAATAAGGACTGCATGAATTAAAAAAATAAAAAATCTCCAGAAATCAACAACACTCTGGATAACTAGGAAATGAGGCCCTATGTCAAAAATCCTGAAATGTCCCGTTAAGTGTTCCTTGGAATTAGCGACACAAATCAGAGGCAAATTTACGGATTTCAAGAAGAATTTTGCTATTTTCTAATCTTACTATTTGCATTGTAGAATTGGGAAGTTTGTCCTATGCAATTGACAATTTCAATGCCGTCGCCCTCGCTGTACCTCGCTGGATTCAAAATTCAAAATGCACACATTTCAACTTTTAGACACGCGAGTTGCTGTTTTTACCAGATTTCGTCCCGATGAACGTAGTTGACTTTCGCAGGGGTTTTCGGTGCCTCCATCTCCTCTCTGTGGGTTGAGTTTGTGTGTTGTTATAGACCCGTCTCCTTGGGCTGTGTCAGGATAATGTTTCACCTGCACCAAAGGCTCAGTGACACCAGAGTTTACCGTCGCCGTGGAGACACATTCCCATACATCTATGTTGGCCTTTTTTTACCCTCTGGCCGACACACGGGAAGAATTTTCTTTTGGCCAGCCCCTGTGTCTGATCCTGTCACTTTGCCGGAACGACAGACCCAACCACTATTTCACCATATCAAACAAACACATGATAACTTTTCCAATCCTGTGCACAGCTTTTGTTATTCAAGTAGATAAAATGACTGGACTGTTCGTGGACTTAAGTTAACTCTGCAATTCCCAGACAGTCGGTAGAGCGGGTCTTCTCATGGTCGTAAGGTCGGAGGTTCGAATCCCGCCTCCTGAAGGTACGCTGTTGTTGCGTCCTTGGGCAGGACACATCACCACCTTGCCTCCAGTTTCTGCGCACACTGGTATGTGAAAAGCACTGTATAATTTTTTTTTTCATATTGAGACTATTTACAGTAACAGCAACTCGCCAATTTCCAGTACAGTTTTTTTTGGTGCAGTTTTATATGCAGTACATGCATTTTTTTCTCCCTTGTGTCAGAAAAACAACATAGCCAGGGGTACATAACACAAAATAACACAATACAAAACAACATAAATATAAATAAGAAAAGAAAAGGACGAAACAACAAGAAACAGCTTAACAGTCACACAGCACTTACATTGTGTGTTGATGTACTTTTCAATCTTCACACTTCTTCAAATGTCAACCGGCATTTGGTTTAGGAACTTTGGACACATGACTGTTTTCCTTCTACACATCCCAGGGCAAACCCACCACACATCTGAACTGTTTACTCTATCGCGATAAGTATCAGATCATGACCAGCCCCACTGTTTACATGATGTCAAACCTTTCACATAATAGTTTTAGTTTTGATCACCTTCATATTTTCTATTGGGACTAGAGAGTGTCTTGTTCTTGTGATTCACTGTGAATATAGGCTTACTGACAGGAAATTTAGATTTGTGGATGTGAAATTGTTCTAGCAGTAATAAAAGATTTACAAGAAACTCTTTGTCTTTATCATGTATGGTGTAGGTGTAGCTTTAGGTGTTGCAAGGAGTAATGCTAACAAACTGCTAGAAGAGGAGCCAGGGCACTTTACTACACAGAAATAAAAGTACATTTCCGCCCTCAAAATGGCGTCTTTAATGGGTCTGACTGAAACTGCCACGAAAAAAAAAGTTTTCTTTTTAACCAAATATTTTATTGATTCCTTTAACCATCGGTTTCAATGACACTTTACATTTTAAACCAAACCGTCAGTCCACTGTGAACCACACAAACCAGACAAGAACAAACACACAAAAACATATAACACAAGAAATACATAGGATAAAAATAAATTTAAAAATACCCCACCCCGGCCCTTGTCCCAGGTGTATCAGCACTATTATATACAGGGATTCTACAGGAGGCAGCGAGCCAATCCCAATGTCCTAATTGGACAACTTCATTGTCACAAATGAAAGAAATCTTGGCATATTTCTTTTGTAAACTTTGGGATAAAACAGGATTGGGGGGAAATTCTGGCGTTCAAAACCAAGTTAGACGCAGACTCTCTAAGAAAAATGTTGTGAAAAAATTTCAAGTCCACATACTTCTGACGACTGGACGCAGCAAAAATAGTTGAACGTGTCATCGATAATAATATTTTCTACGAAGTTTACATTTAATGCCAGTTTGAATCTAATTTCATACTTCCCACTGCCTTCCAAGGCCCTGGTTTGGCACAATTCATGCAATGACCTCCAATGTTCTGCGAAAACCCTGATGTATTAGTGTGCAGTAATTGTACAATACAGAGTACGAAACTCAAAATCACTTTTAGAAAACTACCACCAAAGATTTGAAACAATGAATACAGTTTACAGTTTAGTTTATTGAAAGGACAGTGTGCAGTTACATTAAAAAGATGGCTGCACCAGATTTAGCACTAGGCTAATTTCCATCTGTAGTCCTCCTACACAATTAAAATTACAAAACAAAATAAAACTCAATCACAATACGCTTGCAGCTATCTTTCTCTCCAAATAACTATGTGACCAGAAAGAGAGCTTAACAATGAATTGACCGTTTCAGTCCACAAATAAATACATTCAAAAATCATATTGACTTAACTGAGAAGACATGGGGAAAATTAGTTCTCTGCACGAGTCCATGATTTGACCCTTTCGATAAGGGTTTGTTCATTGTGCAAATGTTTGACTAAATGCCGTCACACTATAAAATCATCAATTCTTGATTATCTGTGTTTTTTTTTTCTTTTCAGAGGAGGTAATATTTGTGATTTTTATAGTTCATAGTGAATTGCGAGTTTTTACAGTAAAAATAGGACGGTGTAAAGAAGGCTTGTTTTCTATGGGGCCAAAGCAGCGTCAGAACGAGCTGATGTTTGTTTGGAGTCACGAGGCTCATGGAGGGATATACTGGCCCGGGGCGGGGTGTAGGTGTGTTAGGGAGTCTGGGGGTTGGGGGTGTATGGGGGATATACTGGCCCGGTTGGGGAGTAGTTGTGTGGTCAACATTAATATGAAAAAATATCACAGATTCTGCCAGGGTAGGTAAACCTTTGAGCACAACTGTAACTTTCATTAATTTGGCACACTATATTCTCACATTACTTGCCTTTAAAATTTTCAATCAAACAGTCACTCCATTAATTCATCACTCAAACTTTATTTATAAAGCACTTTTCATTAAAAAAATCTATAATATTAAGCTTTACAGATTAAAATCACCACAGCCCCCAGATACACAGTAAATAAACTTTACATTGTCCTGCCAAAGCCTGAAAGAATGAGTGTCTTTAAAATACAACAGCAATGATGCAAACATTATTAAATCTTTGTAATGCGTAATCTAATACAGACTTTGTTTAAAAACACATCCTTGTCCCTTTGAAACAGAGTTTACACACCAACACAGTCTCACTCCGAAAGCGTCATAAATTGACGAACGGTCACTCGCCTTATGCGTAATATAGAACGCAAAAGGTACCCGTTTGCGTCTCCAGTAACGCAATGGGTGTGTAATGTATGTGAATGGGAGTCCAGGCGCGGCTCATTTGACGATATCGGACAGCTCATAGTATAGAACACGTAGTACAAATTCAGCTCGGTTTAGCCAACTATAAAACAATCAAAATGCAAAAATGACTCGCTGTGTATTTGCAATAACAATAATGCTAAAGAAACATGCAAAATCACAGTCAACACTCACTTGAATCCCTCGCAAAACAGGCAAAAGCGCATTCAGCACGCATACACAAGCGCAGAACTACAGTATTCATATTTGCGTGAATCTGACGCCAAACTTCATCAAAGCCAAAAAATGATGGATCCAGGACAAACCAAGCCGGACCCAACCCAATCACAAAAACTTCTTCAGGAACTTTTACAATATGGCATTGCATTACAGCAGTACGTAGTTTAAAGCCTTTTCCTTACCTTCTGCTGTCTTCGTGGGACGAGTTCTCCAGTATTTAGTCCCACAAGTGGCGTGTCATGGTCCGGTTTTAATCCATGGCTTGCCGGGTCTTTGCCGGGCTTGTACCCGGCCAAGGTGCGCTCTGTTCGGGTTAGCTTTGAGCTGCGGCCCGCTGGAGTCCCATGGAGGATCATAACGCCGATTTACACTTCCTCTGCAAAAGTCCTTTGGGTGAAAGTGATGCCAAGCGTCCACGATGATATAAATGTCCTTATGTTTGCCTCGGTCAGCCATTTAAGGTTCAAAGATAAGCATTTATTGATCATATGTTTCATTAGGCGCCAAGAGTCAAAAACACGATCAGCTGTTCTGATTGACACCCGCGTCAACCAATGACACGCGTTCAAAACTGTGACGTCACTAAGAAGGCGGTCAATCTATATTTTTTATTGTAAAATATTAGTATTACACTAAACCTGCACTGCTGATACCGACTATAGCATTATTATTATTATTATTATTTTTTGCAGTCTGTTACTTATTATTATTTACGGTGTACACTTTTTGTCCCCACAAAGTCCTTGTATATAAGATACCACTATTTACTATTTAATTGTTGTTTATTTCACATTTCCTGCCTATTTGCACACCCTGAGTGTTTCTAAGAGCTGAATGTAACAAGTACATTTCTCCATTGTGAGATCAATAAAGGCTATCTTATCTTATCTTATTAGCCTTATTTACGTCATTGAGCAGAAGAATCTGAAAGCACATTTAAGGTTTGGATTGGAGGCCTTTTTTATTTTATTTTTAGAATGATTATTTTTATAAATTATTCAGCAATTAAAGACGGTTTACTTCACACATCTCATGTATGAAACAGGTGCAAAAGAGAATGTATAGAAGTCAAACGTAGAACAGGAAAAAACTCTCACACTGTATACTCCAAACACCAGTGTTCCTTTATTTGATGCAATGTTTCGGCCAGTGGCCTTCGTCAGGCAAAATGTTTTTATGAATGAGAAGCCATCCTTAAATAGGGTGTGGCCTGCTACATCACAGGATGCTGTCATAATGGGCAGCATATGTATACAACATACATCCAAACACAAAAAACAAAGCCAGGATATAGTGAATAAAATATACATATGTACATATATACAATAAAAACATCTAGTGGCACATGAAATACATGTGGGAAATGGGTATAAGACAGCTCAAAAATAGAGAAGATCTGCCTAAATCTATGCAAATCAACGTACACCAAGGAAGTTAACACAGCCTATAAACATAACATGGCATTGGAACCTCTATAGAAAACATTTATCCCTTGGGTGTACAGTAAGGGTCTGTAAAGTTACAATCCAGTAGGCTTTCTCTTTTCTTCAAAAGTTTGTCATGGTCTCCTCCTCTATAAGAGAGACTTGTTCAAAAACATAGAGCACTGACATCATGATGTGCATCGTTGAAATGAGCAGCTACTAGCTATTCTCTGTCATTTCTGCATATTGAGCTCTTATGCTCGCTTATTCTTTGTTTTAATTTTCTTATGGTTTTCCCACATATGCTAAACCACAAGGGCAACGCAATAAATAGATCAGATACGTGGATGCAAATGGGTATGTTTTTTACCACTGTGGGGATGTTGGAAGCAAGAAGTTTTATAAGTGTTGTTACATTGTGCACAACTCCCACATCTGTAATTCCCATTAGGGATAGGTGTCAATAGTGTCTGGGTAGATGTGACTTTGGGGCTGACATTGGCAATGGGTATGTTTTGGGTATGTTTTGGGTATGTTTTTTACCACTGTGGGGATGTTGGAAGCAAGAAGTTTTATAAGTGTTGTTACATTGTGCACAACTCCCACATCTGTAATTCCCATTAGGGATAGGTGTCAATAGTGTCTGGGTAGATGTGACTTTGGGGCTGACATTGGCACGGACCAAATAGTCTTTTAATTTTCCCCCCTCCTATTGACAAAAAGAGGGGGTTCCTTGAGTGGAGAGTTCAGGGTCGGATGTTAAGATGTGCCCTTTATGGTAGCAGAGTGAGCCCAATACTGAGTTATGCAGGTGACCGAGAACAGAGACAGAGAGTTCTCTATTGACACCTCTGTAGAGGTTCCAATGCCATGTTATGTTTATAGGCTGTGTTAACTTCCTTGGTGTACATGTTGATTTGCATAGATTTAGGCAGATCTTCTCTATTTTTGAGCTGTCTTATATATCCATTTCCCATATGTATTTCATGTGCCACTAGATGTTTTTATTGTATATATGTACATATGTATATTTTATTCACTATATCCTGGCTTTGTTTTTTGTGTTTGGATGTATGTTGTATACATATGCTACGTTTTGCCATAGGCCATTATGACAGCATCCTGTGATGCAGCAGGCCACACCCTATTTAAGGATGGCTTCTCATTCATAAAAAACATTTTGCCTGACGAAGGCCACTGGCCGAAACATTGCATCAAATAAAGGAACACTGGTGTTTGGAGTATACAGTGTGAGAGATTTTTCCTGTTCTACGTTTGACTTCTATACATTCTCTTATGCACCTGTTTCATACAAGAGATGTGTGAAGTAAACAGTCTTTAATTGCTGAAAAATGTATAAAAATAATCATTCTAAAAATAAAATAAAAAAGGCCTCCAATCCAAACCTTAAATGTGCTTTCAGATTCTTCTGCTCAATGACGTAAATAAGGCTAATAAGATAAGATAAGATAGCCTTTGGTAGAGCGGGTCGTCTCATGATCGGAAGGTCGGGGGTTCGAATCCCGCCTCCTGAAGGTGCACATTGTCGTTGTGTCCTTGTGCAAGACACTTCACCCACATTGCCTCCAGTGTCTGCGTACACTGGTAGCCCCCTAGGAGAGACCAACAGGCCCGGTTTGAACCGTGAGGCCGTCCTTCCGTGGACCCACCACCTGCAGGAGGAGTCATGGGGGCCGGTGCTATGGGACCTGGGCAGCTCCAACGGCTGCCCCACGACCCGGCAACGGACAAGTGGAAGAAAATGAATGAATGAATGAATGAAAGATAGCCTTTATTGATCTCACAATGGAGAAATTTACTTGTTACATTCAGCTCTTAGAAACACTCAGGGTGTGCAAATAGGCAGGAAATGTGAAATAAACAACAATTAAATAGTAAATAGTGGTATCTTATATACAAGGACTTTGTGGGGACAAAAAGTGTACACAGTAAATAATAATAAGTAACAGACTGCAAAAAAAAAAATAATAATAATGCTATAGTCGGTATCAGCAGTGCAGGTTTAGTGTAATACTAATATTTTACAATAAAAAATATAGATTGACCGCCTTCTTAGTGATGTCACAGTTTTGAACGCGTGTCATTGGTTGACGCGGGTGTCAATCAGAACAGCTGATCGTGTTTTTGTCTCTTGGCGCCTAATGAAACATATGATCAATAAATGCTTATCTTTGAACCTTAAATGGCTGACCGAGGCAAACATAAGGACATTTATATCATCGTGGACGCTTGGCATCACTTTCACCCAAAGGACTTTTGCAGAGGAAGTGTAAATAGGCGTTACGATCCTCCATGGGACTCCAGCGGGCCGCAGCTCAAAGCTAACCCGAACAGAGCGCACCTTGGCCGGGTACAAGCCCGGCAAAGACCCGGCAAGCCATGGATTAAAACCGGACCATGACACGCCACTTGTGGGACTAAATACTGGAGAACTCGTCCCACGAAGACAGCAGAAGGTAAGGAAAAGGCTTTAAACTACGTACTGCTGTAATGCAATGCCATATTGTAAAAGTTCCTGAAGACGTTTTTGTGATTGGGTTGGGTCCGGCTTGGTTTGTCCTGGATCCATCATTTTTTGGCTTTGATGAACAACAGTTTGGCGTCAGATTCATGCAAATATGAATACTGTAGTTCTGCGCTTGTGTATGCGTGCTGAATGCGCTTTTGCCTGTTTTGCGAGGGATTCAAGCAAGTGTTGACTGTGATTTTGCATGTTTCTTTAGCATTAATGTAATTGCAAATACACAGCGAGTCATTTTTGTATTTTTGATTGTTTTATAGTTGGCTAAACCGAGCTGAATTTGTACTACGTGTTCTATACTATGAGCTGTCCGATATCGTCAAATGAGCCGCGTCTGGACTCCCATTCAAATGCATTACAAACCCATTGCGTTACTGGAGACGCAAACGGGTACCTTTTGTGTTCTATATTACGCATAAGGCGAGTGACCGTTCGTCAATTTATGACGCTTTCGGAGTGAGACTGTGTTGCACACACGCAGCAGAAAGTCAAATTTAATATCTAAACACAATATTTTCAAAAGCAAAAGGCTAAGCATTTATGATAATTGGACACAACAGGAAACCTTTGAGCAAAATAGTCTGTAAGACTAACAGGAAATGTACCAACATGTTTTGTTTAAAGAGAGGTGACATATTTACATATTCTGTGGTAAAAGACTGTAAAAGACAACTTCTGATGAGACTCGACAGAAAATGATTCCTGTTGCATGTTTTCAGTGTTTGACTATTTGAAGGAAACCACAGTCATATTTTCTGAGGCAGGACGGACATTGGGCCTTCAGTGTATAAAATTGGAAACAGTTTTTGTTGGCTAAGTTTAGAGAAGGAGTGTATGCAAGTGTGACATGACGAGTGGTATATAAAAATAAATAAAGAAAAGCCTGACAACGCCATGCAGTGTAAACTGGAAAAAGATGTGCTTTAAGGCACACAGGTTCGACCCATAAGGACAGAGGCATCATGTTCCTTGTACATTCACTTTAGGTTTATTTCAATGTTTTACTTTTGTTTTATCTTTCTGTTCGGATTTCATATTTTCTTTACACAGAACATTTTACGTTACGTTCAGTTGGGCTCACAAAATGCCCGAGAGCAGGTCAACAAAAAGGAAACAAAACAAGGAGAAACAAGACAGCAGCAGTTAGATCCACCTGAACGTAAATAAAGAAGTTAGCTGAGGAGCAGTTACCAAATAAAGGCTAACCACCAGGCAAGGCCAATCCTACCGTCGCACACCCACATCTAGCCCTTCTCGGCCGGCTCGGTGCTTCGATAGCCCCCGAGTTCCGTCACAGGAGGGCCCCAGCAGACCCCGAGCCACCATGCACCGAGAGCGAGCAATGGACGCCATGGAGTGGTGCGCGTTGAGGCTCTCACGTTAGCAGCTACACCAATATTAAGAATGAACGAACGAACAAATAGCTACCTGGACCCATGAAACAGCACACACAACCCTGGGCGCAGCCCAACCAGGCCGGAAGACGCCAGTGAGGGAGACAGAGGAAGTGCGTGTGAACGAGGGTGGGCTTTTATACTTATTCTGAGTGGTGGCGCCATCTGCTGACCGTTTCAATATTTAAAATACACAAGTTTAATACAATTACTTAAAATACAGTTACTAAAAACTGGTATTGCCACACAAGTGTTAGTGTCAGAGTCATAAAAAGTCACCTTACGCTTGTGACATTCAAGATGAACCTTTATCCTCCAGGGACTGGATTTTGCTTTCACCACAGTGTCCTTTTTACGTAAGTTAAGAACCCAGTGTTTCCCACACATAGACCTTTCTGTGGCGCACCGCCACAGAATCAACACCGCCTGCCACATATTGCGTTTCGTATTTATTTATTTTTTTTTTTTTGCGTTGTTTTTTTTTTAAACGCTATTTAAAACACACATCGTATAGAACCGCCGCAGCAGTCAATTTGACTGCGGGGAGTTTAAAATGCGGCGGCCCTATAAGCTACTCCTCCGTAAATCTCACTCACGTGTCTCTCTCTCTCTCTCCCATAGCCCACACACACAGCCCCTCCCCTTCGTGCACACCAAGCGTCCACGATGATATAAATGTCCTTAGGTTTGCCTCGCTCAGCCATTTAAGGTTAAAAACAAGCATTTATTGATCATAATTTTGACAGAGGCGCGTAATGACCAGCTGTTTTGATTGACATCCGCGTCAACCAATGACCCGCGTTCAAAATTGTGACATCACTAAGAAGGCGGTCAGAACATGTAAACCTGTACTCCTGATTGGCTGTGTCAATCTATTTTTGTATTGTAAAATATTCATATTAGTCTTATTTAGTGAATTATTTATTTACTAGTATGTTTTATTAAGTTATTAGTATTATGTTTTCTTTCCTTACAGTCTGTCCATGAACAAATATATATTATTGAAACAAATAATATTATCGGGATTATTTTAGGCTCCACAGTTTTGACGTCTGATGCTTCAGCCTGAAGAGACTCTGCTATGGATGCGGGTGTGAAGTGGGCACATGTCTTCAGCGTCTAATATGCATAATATAGTACAAATGCAATTTACAACAGTTCTTGCTTATGTTTGGACATGATCAATATAAAATATACATTTGAAAATAGAATATAAAGTTAAAAAAAGCCTCTAGACAAATGACTATCTGTATATCCAATGTAAAGAAATGTAAAAATAATTGTATTTAAATTATGGATGCAAAAATGAGCAAAGTCAATAAAGCTCAGGTGGATAATGCCACATGTGTCAGAATAGACTGTTTCTGCAGGTGACTGTAGCACAGTATATTTCATAATGTCGCCTAAACAAAAACAATCACATTTAATTACAAACCTCTCATTGTGCATGAACCTTTTGGGGTATGCTAGTGTGATCACTTACGGTGATAGCAGCAGAGCAACCCAGAACTAAGGAACTTAGTTACAAGTTACAACTAGTTACAACTAAGGAAGATTGTTATTCATCATGTGAGTGCCTTTTCCTGAATTTTCATCTCTATTCCATTGGATAAATCTTATAACCTTCACCTGTTGTGGTAAAGTCATTGACTTATTAGCTCAGTCTAACCCAATACATATAGTATATTGTATCAATAGCTTGTCTGTTCTGTGAGCTGTTTCATTACACATGCATTCAATTTGGGGAATACAAAGTCTTACTTTTTTGTAGTGTAATGTGGGCAATACCTTTTCATAATGTGCTGTGGGTGAAATGGGAGAAATGTTTGCTCTGTGATATGTTGTTTTTGATGCACAGGCACACCCTGAGTGCTTCGCATGAGAAACACTCAGGGTGTGCAAATAGGCACACCCTGAGTGCTTCGCATGAGAAACACTCAGGGTGTGCCTATTTGCACACCCTGAGTGTTTCTAAGAGCTGAATGTAACAATTACATTTTTCTTTCTTGGTATATATTCAATATTCCTTCATGTAAATGTTGAGGTCATACTTTCGATGACTGGATGTAGGCAGATATCTAAGTTTTGTTGGGTCATGGGCTCATTAGATTAGATTCATCTTTATTGTCTCCAAACAGAAGAGATTATTTCGGTGCATCAAAAACAACATATCACAGAGCAAACATTTCTCACATCCTCACATTTCACCCACTAACAAACCAAGAGCAGCACATTATGAAAAGGTATTGCCCACATTACACCACAAAAAAGTAAGAATTTGTATTCCCCAAATTGAATACATTATGAAATATACTGTGCTACTGTCACCTGCAGAAACAGTCTATTCTGACACATGTGGCATTATACACCTGAGCTTTATTGACAAGGCGCTGGACTTTGCTCATTTTTGCATCCATAATTTAAATACAATTATTTTTACATTTCTTTACATTGGATATACAGATAGTAATTTGTCTAGAGGCTTTTTTTTACTTTATATTCTATTTATTTGTTTCAATAATATATATTTGTTCATGGACAGACTGTAAGGAAAGAAAACATAATACTAATAACTTAATAAAACATACTAGTAAATAAATAATTCACTAAATAAGACTAATATGAATATTTTACAATACAAAAATAGATTGACACAGCCAATCAGGAGTACAGGTTTACGTGTTCTGACCGCCTTCTTAGTGATGTCACAATTTTGAACGCGGGTCATTGGTTGACGCGGATGTCAATCAAAACAGCTGGTCATTACGCGCCTCTGTCAAAATTATGATCAATAAATGCTTGTTTTTAACCTTAAATGGCTGAGCGAGGCAAACCTAAGGACATTTATATCATCGTGGACGCTTGGCATCACTTTCACCCAAAGGACTCTTACGGAAGAAGCGGGAAGAAGCGGGACGAGCCTCCGTGGGACTCAAGCGGGCTGTGGCGCTAAGCTAGTCCGAAGATGAGGCCCTTTCTCCCGCTACAAGCCTCGCAAAGACCCGGCAGGAGTTTATCGGATCATGCACTCAAACAAGAGCATGGCAGAGCGAGAGCTGCACATTTGTGGGACGTGTAATGCAGTACTCGCCCCACGAAGACAGTGACAGGTAAAAACAAGGCTTTAGTAAAAGTATTTTTGCAGAGAAACGTTGTTGGAGATTTCGGAGAACTTCGGAAAACACTCGGCAAGCTCCGTAGGCGTCCGTGTGAACGCGCTATGTGTTATTTGAATGAATTTGTAAAACGTAAATAACCAACGTATTACTGGTACGTAATTCCATATTGTAAAAGCGTACCTGGGGTACGTTTTTCTGAAGAGACTGGGTTGCGAAATGTTTATGAAAAATAAAATAAAAAAATTCTACAAGGCTTTACGTCCCACTGGAAATAGTTCAATAACCCACTTTTGGGTCCTGACGCACCAGTTGAGAGTTGCTGCTCTATTGACACATTCTTGGTCATATTTTCTGAGGGAGGATGGAAATTAGCAGACGATTATGACCACCGAAAACTGGGAAGAGCTTTTGTTGGTAGAGTTGGGTGAAGGAGTGAATGCGGGCGTTCGTGTCAGCATCGTAAAAGGTCAATCTCCGTCTGCTACATTCGAGGTGGAGTCTTATGTTTAAAGGATGTGATTTCAATTTCAGAACACTTTCCTTTTTCTTGTCAAAGTTAAACGCTCTATATTGTCCGTCCGAGAACTGGAGGGACCACCACCCTGCGTCAGCATCTATGTACTCATCGGTTACTGCGATATGATAGGCCGATTTTGTCACGACTCCAAGCTCCCAGTGATCTCCGTCTGCCACGTCAACGTCCCAGCTGTGGGAGCCAGAGTCGAAACCTTCTGAACCACGGACGACCGTAGAATCTAGTCTAACTCGTTCTGGGTTTCTGGGAAGCGCTTGTTCATCACAGGAGGTGAAACTGGTCAGATCATTCGACAGGACGAGTTCTGGGTGGGCTGTGTTTGGATCTAAAATGATAGGAGTGAACTGCACCAGCTTCTTCATGTTGGTCCAGATGTTGAAGGTCAGGTTGCCCAGATGTTTGACCTGGTCTATCAGAGCCTCTGGGCCCAGCTGTGGCTCCTCCTCCAGCAGGGGGCAGCACTGCACTCTCTCCACTGCAGCCTTGTATTTGAGCAGGAAGGAGACGTCTGGCGCTCTGAGCTGCTCCTCTGTGGCTCTGATGCTTTCTGACAGAGCTTCTATCTCTCTGCTCACAGCCGCCATCTTGTTCTTCATCCTCTGAGTCTTCAGCTCCTCTTCCACTTTCAGTGCTCTCATCCGGATCTCCTGCTGTTCTGACAGAAACCCGTGCAGTTTTAGAAACTCTTTTTCAATCAGATTTGCTGTGTGGCACGACTGGGTTTTAATGTGATCTAAAGTAAATTCACAGTTTTCTTTGAATCTTTCCACAATGCGAAGGCGGTCTTTTAAAGGATTCAGAGACTCACAGAGCTTCTTTTTAAGGCCTTTTGTTGCTTCCTCCTTTGGTTTAACTTCATGGTGTGTATGAGCAGCGGAGTCTCGACACACCACACAGACCGGCTGCTGGTCAGTCAGACAGAACAGTTTGAGTCTCTCTGAGTGCACTCGACACACCTGCTCTTCTGGAGTCTTCTGCTCTCTTTGCTGGACGTAGGCCTCACACAGGTTTCTCAGAGCCAGGTTTCGTGGTGGGTCGCTCCTGGAGGATTTCCTCTTACAAACAGGGCACTCTCTTGTGGGCTTCTTTCTCCACCAGCTCCTCAGACAGTCTTTGCAAAAACTGTGACTGCAGCTCAACACTACAGGCTCCTTGAAAATGTCCTGACAAATTAAACAAGTCAAATCTTCCTCCGGTCGGAACGCCATGATCGCTGAGTCCTCAGACTGTTTACTGCTGTCTCTGACTGCTCTTCTCTTATCAAAATACTCTGACGTGATGTGTGTCACTGACGGGAAGTGGTCAAGCCTGTTTGGCAACTTTGGTGAATCTCTACTATTTGGTTACACTTTAGAATACGGCCCGGTAACTTCTAGGTAGTCCGACGTCTCATTATTCTGAAAATCACCCATTGAGTAGGGGTGCCATTAGGGTTAGGGTTATATTTTTGTAACAATGAGACGTCGGACTAATGGGTTGTCGGACCAATGGCATGGCACCGGAGTTACCAGGCCATACCACTGCAAGTATCTGATAATTATCTCTGTAAGTACCAGGGATGTACCATAGTAACTACCTAGGAGTTACTGGGCCGTATTCTAAAGTGTTACCTACTATTTTAACTATTTTGTTCAACATTCAGGTGTAAAAAGAAAGTGACAAACATGGCTTAAAGAATGAGATAGCTCACCACTTATCATATAATCTTGTGTAATATAATGCACATGTTTGCACCACACACTGCACACTTAAGTTTTATTCTTTAAACACAAGGCCACACTGCAGGTTCTGTCAGAGGAGGAATTTAAGATTGTATCTCTCCAATCAAAACTCAATCTCAAAACTAATCACATATGGTTATAGTTGAACTGAGCTGTGGCATTTCTCTCAAATACTTTCGCTTCAAACACAAGACTGACTTTCAAGCCTTAACCTCTTCAGGGACAAAAAATAAATAAAAAAACG
Source organism: Neogobius melanostomus (assembly GCA_007210695.1). Lineage (NCBI taxonomy): Eukaryota > Metazoa > Chordata > Actinopteri > Gobiiformes > Gobiidae > Neogobius > Neogobius melanostomus. Next base: position 27,261 of record VHKM01001066.1, on the reverse strand, counting down.
GTCTATGAATTTTTCCGTTAACGTTATCGTGAAACATGAAAAAGCATGTTTAAGGCCAGAACATGCAATTGATATACATTAGTGTCTTCACCAGTAGATGGCAGCAAACTCCTTCTGATCATATATGGCTCACTCATTCACTTTCCTCACTGGAGGATTCTGCATGTTTGCTCTTTTCCTTTGTGGAGATTACTTTCCAGTTTCAATCCTTGAGCATTAAAACCTTTAATGAAGAAAAGCGACCAGCTATGAGCAAGAGATCATTTGTAGTGGAGTCAATTTGAGCACTGAAATTATGAGGGAGGTGAGACTACAGGCTAATGAAAAACTGCACTCAGTAAATCACCTTTAACAATATTTATTATATCGTTGATACAATCACACTGTGCATATATAAGTGAGTTACAGCAGTTCAATGTCAAAGTTTTAATTAACCGGTTATCTGTTAGGGGTTAGGTTTAGGAATTATGCATATCCTAATCTAAAAGCATATTGATACCTCATTTGAAAGCCAAGACCTTCTATTTTCTAAAACAATGTGTAAGATCTGTGTGAGTGAAGTAACAGGTTAAAGCAGGTAAAGAAAGAAGGATATAGCCACAAACATGTAAAACCTTTAAATGTTCAGTCAAAATAAAAAAGGCAATTTCACAAACCTGATTATACAATATAGAAATGTTTCTGAAAATAAAATAAAAAAATTCTACAAGGCTTCATGTCCTACTGGAAATAGTTCAATAACCCACTTTTGGGTCCTGACGCACCAGTTGAGAGTTGCTGCTCTATTGACACATTCTTGGTCATATTTTCTGAGGGAGAATGGAAATTAGCGGATGATTATGACCACCGAAAACTGGGAAGAGCTTTTGTTGGTAGAGTTGGGTGAAGGAGTGAATGCGGGCGTTCGTGTCAGCGTCGACGAGAAGGAATGTTCATGTTTTGCAATCTGATTGGCCAGACAGCAGAGCAGTGTGATTGGATAGTTTTTCCTGAGGCAATTTGATGTCAAGACAGATTTGATCAAACACTGCCAGAGGTGGTATAGTAGCCGACATGTTTACTCAAGTAAGAGTAACATTACTTTGAAATAATTTTACTCAAGTACAAGTAAAAAGTAGTGACCCAAACAATTACTCAAGTAAAAGTTAAAAAAAGTATTTGAATACTGTGAGTAACTGTTTGAGTGTAAAAGTCTGATTTATTTACTATGATGCCATAAATGGTGTGAACCAAAACATAAAATCCTGTGGAAATTGTGAAATTTACAAAGACAATTCCAAGAAAATGGCAGAACATACAGAAAAACAAAATAATTCTTAAGAACATGGAGCTTAAATATTTACTCAAAGTGGAAAAAGTAACAATAACTTTTACTCAAGTAAGAAACAGATACTTGATTAGAATTTGACTCAAGTAGAGATAAAAAAGTATTGTATGATAAAACTACTCGAAGAAACAGGCCTACAATTTCTTCAAAAAGTTACTCAAGCACATTAAAGATAAAAATAGAATATTCTTAACTAATTATTGGATATACGTAGTGGTTGAAATGTAATATTTTTCTTGTATGTTCGTGTTCACTGTCAGATCTGGATACTTCTGCGTTGTGAATCTGTGATCCACTAGTCAGCCTTATTCTGATGAAGTAACGTCCTGAATGAAAAAGAAAACTGAGCGGTCAAACTGTGCAAGAGCGAGGGCACTGTGGGCCGAAACAGCGCGCTGAAATGCAAACACCGGGCGTATGAAGGGACATAAGCCTCTGTCATAGTTTTTGCGCTCACTTTTAGTGCACGCGCCTTCGATCCCTGTGTACTGCGCGCGTTGATTTTGTATTTGCGCCCTCAACTTAAAGATAGTTATCTGACGCCATATATAAGGGCTTACACATTTGAAAGAGCTACAACATTATTATTAAATATTTGTATCTTTGCATAATCTTATCCAGACTGCTCAGACATCCTTGAACCTTTATAGCAGCATTTATACAAGCAGCAGCAAGTCAGATTTAGTAAGTGCTTTATTTGTCATTGTCCAACTGTACAACAAAATTGCATTCAGTTGTTGGGTTAATTATCTTTAATACCATTTATATGCCTCAACAAAATATTTTCAAAGCAAAGTCCATGCATTTATAGTTTTAAACATTTGAATTTAAACTGAGGATTGATGGGAGAGAAAAGAAAATTGGAGACAACAGGAAAGTAAGAGAACATTTTGTTATATTATTATTATTATTTACATTCGTAAAGGTCGTGGGTTCGAATCCCAGCTCCCGCAAATGCACACTGTTGTTGTGTCCTTGGGCAAGACACTTCACCCTACTTGCCTCCTCTTTGTACATTGGTGTATGAATGAGAGAGTGAATGGGTGACTGGTTCCTTACTGTAAAGCGCTTTGGGCCTGATAAAGGTAGAAAAGCTCTATATAAGTTGAGTCCATTTACCATTTACATTCCATAATGTAAAATACTGTCAACAATTTCATTGGTACTTACTGCTGATGAGACACAATATTTCAGAATAAAATGTATTTTTGTTACATGTACTTTGTTGTCACTATTTGAAGGAAACCACAGTCATATTTTCTGAGGCAGGACGGACATTGGGCCTTCAGAGCTTAAAATTGGAAACAATTTTTGTTGGCTAAGTTTAGAGAAGGAGTGTATGCAAGTGTTAGTGTCAGAGTCATAAAAAGTCACCTTACGCTTGTTACATTCAAGATGAACCTTTATCCTCCGGGGTCTTGACTTTGCTTTCACCACAGTGTCCTTTTTACGTAAGTTAAGAATCTCATATTGTCCATTCTCAAAGACAACTATCCACCATCCGACATCAGCGTCAACATGATCTGCGTCTCTGATTTGGAACAATGATTCCGTGCCCACACCAAACGACCAGCTGGTACTGTTTTCAACATCAATTTCCCAACAATGAGAGCCTGAGTTATAGCCCTCATACCCGCGCACTACTGGTAATTCATTCATAATTCTTTCAGGGTTCTTAGGAAGCTGACGTTCTTCTTCAGATAATCTTACACTCGTCAGATCATCTGACAGACTGAGATCTGGGTGGGCCGTGTTTGGATCTAAAATGATAGGAGTGAACTGCACCAGCTTCTTCATGTTGGTCCAGATGTTGAAGGTCAGGTTGCCCAGATGTTTGGCCTGGTCTATCAGAGCTCCTGGGCCCAGCTGTGGCTCCTCCTCCAGCAGGGGGCAGCGCTGCACTCTCTCCACTGCAGCCTTGTATTGGAGCAGGAAGGAGACGTCTGGCGCTCTGAGCTGCTCCTCTGTGGCTCTGATGCTTTCTGACAGAGCTTCTATCTCTCTGCTCACAGCCGCCATTTTGTCCTTCATCCTTGAGTCTTCTGCTCCTCTTCCTCCCTCAGAGCCTTCATCCTGAACTCCTCTTCCTCTATAAGAAACTGGTGAAGCTTCATGAACTCAGCCTGGATCTGCCTTTCTGTCTGATGGAACTGGTTTTTAATATGAGCCAGTGATAAATCAAACTCCTTTTGAACTTCCTTGGCCGTCTGCAAGTTTTTCATCAAAGGTTCGAAACACTTTCTCAGCTTCTCTCTGAGATCTTTCGTCACTTCCTCTATGGGTTTACAGCTGTGGTTTCTATGAGCAGCCGAGTCCCGACACACCACACAGAGCGGCTGCTGGTCAGTCAGACAGAACAGTTTGAGTCTCTCTGAGTGCACTCGACACACCTGCTCTTCTGGAGTCTTCTGCTCTCTTTGCTGAACATAGGCCTCACACAGGTTTCTCAGAGCCAGGTTTCGTGGTGGGTCACTCTTGGAGGATCTTCTCTTACAAACAGGGCACTCTCTTGTGGGCTTCTCTCTCCACCAGCTCCTCAGACAGTCTTTGCAAAAACTGTGACTGCAGCTCAACACTACAGGCTCCTTGAAAATGTCCTGACAAATTAAACAAGTCAAATCGTCCTCCGGTCGGAACGCCATGATCGCTGAGTCCTCAGACTGTTTACTGCTGTCTCTGACTGCTCTTCTCTTTATCAAAATACTCTGACGTGACGTGTGTCACTGACGGGAAGTGGTCAAGCCTGTTTGGCAACTTTGGTGCATCTCTACTATTTTAACTATTTGTTCAACATTCAGGTGTAAAAAGAAAGTGACAAACATGGCTTAAAGAATGAGATAGCTCACCACTTATCATATAATCTTGTGTAATATAATGCACATGTTTTCACCACACACAGCACACTTAAGTTTTATTCTTTAAACACAAGGCCACACTGTAGGTTCTGTAAGAGGAGGAATTTAAGATTGTATCTCTCCAATCGAAACTCAATCTCAAAACTAATCACATGGTTATAGTTGAACTGAGCTGTGGCCTTTCTCTCAAATACTTTTGCTTCAAACACAAGACTGACTTTCAAGCCTTAACCTCTTCAGGGTCAAAAAATAAATACATTTTCTATGAATTTTTCCATTAAAGTTATCGTTCTATATAGTAATCATAGTCATGAAAAAGCATGTTTAAGGTCAGAACATGCAATTGATATACATTAGTGTCTTCACCAGTAGATGGCAGCAAACTCCTTCTGATCATACATGGCTCACTCATTCATTCTGCATATTTGCTCTTTTCCTTTGTGGAGATTACTTTCCAGTTTCAATCCTTGAGCATTAAAACCTTTAATGAAGAAAAACGACCAGCTATGAGCAAGAGATCATTTGTAGTGGAGTCAATTTGAGCACTGAAATTATGAAGGAGGTGAGATTACAGGCTAATGAAAAACTGCACTCAGTAAATCACCTTTAACAATATTTATTATATCGTTGATACAATCACACTGTGCATAGATAAGTGAGTTACAGCAGTTCAATGTCAAAGTTATTAACCTGTTATCTGTTAGGGGTTAGGTTTAGGAATTATGCATATCCTAATCTAAAAGCATATTGATACCTCATTTGAAAGCCAAGACCTTCTATTTTCTAAAAGGATGTGTAAGATCTGTGTGAGTGAAACACAACTTGCATGACATTTGCCGTTCTTAACCCTAACTCCCTGATCAGAGGGGACATAAAGTAACAGGTTAAAGCAAGAAAGAAGGATATAGCCACAAACATGTAAAACCTTTAAATGTTCAGTCAAAATAAAAAAGGCAATTTCAAAAAACCTGATTATACAATATAGAAATGTTTATGAAAAATAAAATAAAAAATTCTACAAGGCTTCATGTCCCACTGGAAATAGTTCAATAACCCACTTTTGGGTCCTGACGCACCAGTTGAGAGTTGCTGCTCTATTGACACATTTTTGGTCATATTTCTGAGGGAGAATGGAAATTAGCGGATGATTATGACCACCGAAAACTGGGAAGAGCTTTTGTTGGTAGAGTTGGGTGAAGGAGTGAATGCGGGCGTTCGTGTCAGCGTCGTAAAAGGTCAATCTCCGTCTGCTACATTCGAGGTGGAGTCTTATGTTTAAAGGATGTGATTTCAATTTCAGAACACTTTCCTTTTTCTTGTCAAAGTTAAACGCTCTATATTGTCCGTCCGAGAACTGGAGGGACCACCACCCTGCGTCAGCATCTATGTACTCATCGGTAACTGCGATATGATAGGCCGATTTTGTCACGACTCCAAGCTCCCAGTGATCTCCGTCTGCCACGTCAACGTCCCAGCTGTGGGAGCCAGAGTCAAAACCTTCTGAACCACGGACGACCGTAGAATCTAGTCTAACTCGTTCTGGGTTTCTGGGAAGTGCTTGTTCATCACCGAAGGTGAAACTGGTCAGATCATTCGACAGGAGGAGTTCCGGGTGGGCTGTGTTCGGATCCAGAATGACGGGAGAAAACTGCACCAGTCTCTTCATGTTGGTCCAGATGTTAAAGGTCAGGTTGCCCAGATGTTTGGCCTGGTCTATCAGAGCCTCTGGGCCCAGCTGTGGCTCCTCCTCCAGCAGGGGCAGCACTGCACTCTCTCCACTGCAGCCTTGTATTTGAGCAGGAAGGAGACGTCTGGCGCTCTGAGCTGCTCCTCTGTGGCTCTGATGCTTTCTGACAGAGCTTCTATCTCTCTGCTCACAGCCGCCATCTTGTTCTTCATCCTCTGAGTCTTCAGCTCCTCTTCCACTTTCAGTGCTCTCATCCGGATCTCCTGCTGTTCTGACAGAAACCCGTGCAGTTTTAGAAACTCTTTTTCAATCAGATTTGCTGTGTGGCACGACTGGGTTTTAATGTGATCTAAAGTAAATTCACAGTTTTCTTTGAATCTTTCCACAATACGAAGGCGGTCTTTTAAAGGATTCAGAGAGTCACAGAGCTTCTTTTTAAGGCCTTTTGTTGCTTCCTCCTTTGGTTTAACTTCATGGTTTCTATGAGCAGCGGAGTCTCGACACACCACACAGACCGGCTGCTGGTCAGTCAGACAGAACAGTTTGAGTCTCTCTGAGTGCACTCGACACACCTGCTCTTCTGGAGTCTTCTGCTCTCTTTGCTGAACATAGGCCTCACACAGGTTTCTCAGAGCCAGGTTTCGTGGTGGGTCACTCTTGGAGGATCTTCTCTTACAAACAGGGCACTCTCTTGTGGGCTTCTCTCTCCACCAGCTCCTCAGACAGTCTTTGCAAAAACTGTGACTGCAGCTCAACACTACAGGCTCCTTGAAAATGTCCTGACAAATTAAACAAGTCAAATCTTCCTCCGGTCGGAACGCCATGATCACTGAATCCTCAGACTGTTTATACTGCTGTCTCTGACTGCTCTTCTCTTCATCAAAATACTCTGACGTGACGTGTGTCACTGACGGGAAGTGGTCAAGCCTGTTTGGCAACTTTGGTGCATCTCTACTATTTTAACTATTTTGTTCAACATTCAGGTGTAAAAAGAAAGTGACAAACATTGCTTAAAGAATGAGATAGCTCACCACTTATCATATAATCTTGTGTAATATAATGCACATGTTTGCACCACACACAGCACACTTAAGTTTTATTCTTTAAACACAAGGCCACACTGTAGGTTCTGTCAGAGGAGGAATTTAAGATTTTATCTCTCCAATCGAAACTCAGTCTCAAAACTAATCACATATGGTTATAGTTGAACTGAGCTGTGGCCTTTCTCTCAAATACTTTTGCTTCAAACACAAGACTGACTTTCAAGCCTTAACCTCTTCAGGGACAAAAAAATAAATACATTTTCTATGAATTTTTCCATTAAAGTTATCGTTCTATATAGTAATCATAGTCATGAAAAAGCATGTTTAAGGTCAGAACATGCAATTGATATACATTAGTGTCTTCACCAGTAGATGGCAGCAAACTCCTTCTGATCATACGTGGCTCACTCCTTCACTTTCTGCACATTTGCTCTTTTCCTTTGTGGAGATTACTTTCCAGTTTCAGTCCTTGAGCATTAAACCTTTAATGAAGAAAAGCGACCAGCTATGAGCAAGAGATCATTTGTAGTGGAGTCAATTTGAGCACTGAAATTATGAAGGAGGTGAGACTACAGGCTAATGAAAAACTGCACTCAGTAAATCACCTTTAACAATATTTATTATATCGTTGATACAATCACACTGTGCATAGATAAGTGAGTTACAGCAGTTCAATGTCAAAGTTATTAACCTGTTATCTGTTAGGGGTTAGGTTTAGGAATTATGCATATCCAAATCTAAAAGCATATTGATACCTCATTTGAAAGCCAAGACCTTCTATTTTCTAAAAGGATGTGTAAGATCTGTGTGAGTGAAGTAACAGGTTAAAGCAGGTAAACAAAGAAGGATATAGCCAGAAACATGTAAAACCTTTAAATGTTCAATCAAAATAAAAAGGCAATTTCACAAACCTGATTATACAATATAGAAATGTTTATGAAAAATAAATAAAACAATTCTACAAGGCTTCATGTCCCACTGGAAATAGTTCAATAACCCACTTTTGGGTCCTGACGCACCAGTTGAGAGTTGCTGCTCTATTGACACATTCTTGGTCATATTTTCTGAGGGAGAATGGAACTTAGCGGATGATTATGACCACCGAAAACTGGGAAGAGCTTTTGTTGGTAGAGTTGGGTGAAGGAGTGAATGCGGGCGTTCGTGTCAGTGTCGACAAGAAGGAATGTTCATGTTTTGCAATCTGATTGGCCAGACTGCTAGTGTAGCAGGTATTGGCCGGTACGATAACCGCTGACAGTTTATAATATTTAAGTGGGGAAGGATTGGGGAGTGTGCTGAAAATAAATGAAAACAGAGACGGAGACAGTCAGTGTTGCGTCCAGGCTCTCTGCTTGCCAACTCATTTACTTGTATTTTTTTTACAAGAAATACAATATTCACTTCACTACAGTTATATTCATCTCAATTTGGTATGCAGGAATCCAAAAATAAAGTTGAGTACAAATCCTCCAAAATTAGCTTTTTTACTAGATTACACACATGCCAACTTGACATTGTCATAGCTTTAGCACTGAGACTTCACTTTTCTTCTTTTACATTTCAGCATAACAAAATAAAGTTTCAAATATTTAATAGTGACTAAAGAGCAAACCAAAATGACGGTGAGCCAATCTCTAAATATATGGTATGTAGCTAACGGCTAGCGCGCAAATGTTAGCATAAAACTAATTACATTTAACAAAAATAAAACTAGTCAAACATCGACTTACAAGCAATACAGCATGAGCTATGTTTAACAGGCTTCATATGAGCCAACAGTTATGCTTTGTGTGACAGTACAAACCTGAAAAAAAATGAAAACAGAGACGGAGACACAGGCTGTTTCCCAATTGCGAGGATCCATCCTCCGTTTGTCCACTTCGTTGACGTCCTCGGTGGTGGCTCCTCCCAAACGGAGGCGAGTGTCCTGTCACCGCCGCATTTGAGCTCAATTGGAACAGCCTCCGGAGCGAGCGGCTGCGTCATGTCACGTGTCAAATCATATAATAAAATGTCAATCTATGCTTACAAAAACGACTGTTTTATGAATAAAAGCTGTTTATAAACTGGTATTGTTTGGATGTCTTACTGTTTGAACATTTTGGCCTGAATAAAATAACAAAACTTCTGCAAGGATTTGTAAGAAAGTCAATTAAAATATCAAATGTATTTAGCAGGTCCAGTTTATAACTAATCGCCTTCAATTGCACAACAACCATAGGCCTGATTTATCAATAAATGGGCCTATTTATTAGGCTTTTCATTAACTTTACATAAACTTCTTTTTTTTACATCTTTACTTGCTTACAACACTTCTGCTAATGATTTTATTATTACAATAATTTTTTTGCACAAATGTGGAACAAAACTTCAAACTAATAAAGTTTTGAAAAAAAAACAGTGTTGCAGTGCATCATGGGTAATTTCAGCTCTCCGAGGCTACGGAGGATCCACCGGTGCATCCTTCATGAATGAGCCAAACGGAGGAGTCGAACTGCAAGGAGGCGAGTGGTCTGAGTGAATTGGAACACCACTTGGCGGCGCTGTGATGACGTAAATTACGTCCGAAGTGGTCGAGACGCCGAGGATTCTCGCAATTGGGAAACAGCCAAAGTCAGTGTTGCGTCTGTGTTGTTCATCTTATAATGAAGAGTCATTGTTTAGTGAACAAAATGAATTCAAGGTTTTAATCAGCACGATTAGCACGTTACATCTTTTAGTTACAGGAAGTCTTCTGTGTTCCCTGGCTAACATAGATCACTGTCTCCATAGGTTAGGATCTAGTGCCCTCTGCTGGTAACACAATATACAACATATCACAACATCCTCCTTTCTTTAAAGTAATAAACATTAACAGTAGGATTTAAGTATCCTTTTTTTTTTTTTTTTTTTTTTTTTTTTTTACTTTGGTTACTTCAATAAACATATATATATATATATTTTTTTTTTTACAAGTGCTAGTACATATTAAAAAAAACAACTAGCTTTTTGTAGCGCAATTGTATTTTCAACAGACAAAAAAAACCAAATGCTTTGCTGTAAACCCATAACAGATAAACGTATCTATAGAATACAGAGTTACAAATCAAGTCTGACAGGCTTCTTAATGTGATGTTCAGATCTTCTTAAAGCAGGTATTGCGTCATCATTTGTTTGACCCAGTTCAGTTGATCTTAGTTCAGGTGTTGAGTTTTGAGTTGATAAAGCATCCTTACTTTGTGCATCATCACAACTAGTCTCTTGGAAGTGTTCTTTAGTTTTCAGAAGGTTTCGACGGTTTCTCCTGAGAACGTTTCCATCCTCAGTCCTCACTTCATACGACCTTGGTCCAACTTCCTGGAGAACAGTTGCCTTTCTGCTCCATGCATTTTGATCTTGGATTCTCACAACATCATCTTTCGCTAGTGGTGAGAGTGTTTTGGTTGCTTTGTCATAATAGCGCTTTTGTTTTCTTTTCTGATAGTCCAGTTTAGTTTGTATTACCATGTTCTGTTTGGTCTCTGTGTAGCAGGGTAAGGTTGTGCGTAACTTGCGATTCATCAAGAGTTCTGCCGGAGATAGACCACATTCAAGAGGAGCAGTCCTGTAACTTAAAAGAGCAAGATAAGGATCTGATTTGCTGTCTGTGGCCTTTTTCAGAAGCTGCTTGACGATATGCACACCTTTTTCCGCTTTCCCATTGGCTTGTGCATGCTGAGGACTGGAGGTTACATGATGAAAACCATACTGCATGGAGAACTGCTGCCATTCTCTGCAGTTGTAACAGGGACCATTGTCACTAACTACAGTCTCTGGTATCCCATGTCTGGCGAAAATGGATTTGACGTGTGTTATGACATTGGCTGCAGTTGTGCTTGTGAGCAAGGCAATTTCAGGGTAGTTGGAGAAGTAATCAATCACCAACAGATAGTCTTTGCCATTGCAATGGAACAGGTCTGTCCCCACTTTCTTCCACGGTGCAGTAGGAAGATCTGCAATCAGCATAGGTTCCCTTGCCTGCTTGCTTTGATACTTTTGACATGTCTCACATTTACCAATCATGTTTTCAATGTCCTTATTAATACCCGGCCAGTAAACTGTGTCTCTGGCACGTCTCTTGCACTTTTCGACTCCCAAGTGTCCCTCATGTATCCTCTGCAGAATGTCTGTTCTCATACTGTGAGGAATCACAATCCTTTTGTCTCTCAGCAACAGTCCATTTGCTACACTGAGCTCTGATCTGATGTGGTAATACTTTGGGCATGACCCTTTTGGCCAACCATTCTGAATGTGTGTCATAACTACTTGTAGTTCTGTGTCTTTCAGTGTTTTGTCACTTATTTGTTTTGACTTTAAGTCTGACACTGGTAGGGATTCAACAATTAAGTTTACATGTTCCTCTACTTCCTTTTCAGTAGAACTCATGTGACCAATCTCTGGCGCTCGTGATAGTGCATCTGCTAACACTAAATGCTTGCCAGGTGTGTACATCAAATCAAAATCATACCTCTGTAGTTTCATGATGAGACGCTGAATCCTTGGCGACATCTCATTTAAGTTCTTTTGAATGATGGACACCAGCGGACGGTGATCTGTCTCAACTGTGAAGGTAGGAAGGCCATAAACATAACAATGAAAAATGTCTAGTCCATAAGCCAACCCAAGGCATTCCTTCTCAATTTGAGCATATTTGGTCTCAGTTTTAGTCATAGACCTAGAAGCGTAGGCGACAGGCTTCCAGTTTTCACCTTCTGCTTGCAATAAGACAGCGCCGAGTCCATCTTTAGATGCATCTGTCGAAATCTTGAGTCTCTTAGTTGGATCATAATAAGCTAGCGCAGGTGCAGTTGTAAGAGTGTTTTTTAAGATGTTCCACTCGCGCTCATGTCTGCTAGTCCACTTGAACTCCGTAGCATCATGAAGTAGCTCTCTCAAGGCTGACGTTTTCACTGACAGATTGGGTATAAACTTTCCAATGAAGTTGATCATACCCATGATTCTGAGTACACCTTTCTTATCTGTAGGACGAGGCATGCTGAGGATGGCTTTAATTTTACTCTCATCTGGCTCAATGCCTCTAGTGGACAACTTGTCTCCAAGAAACGTTATTTCCTGTACACCAAATTGGCATTTTACACGATTCAGTTTCAGTCCATTTTCACGTATCCTTTGAAGTACTTTAGCCAGTCTTTCATTGTGTTCTTGTAGAGTGGAGCCCCAGATGACTACATCATCTACATAACAGCGAACACCCTCAAGTCCTTCCATCATATTGTCCATAGCACGATGAAAAATCTCAGATGTGGAGATTATTCTGAATGGCATTCTTAAAAACCTGTACCTGCCATAGGGAGTGTTGAAAGTGCAGTACTTGGAGCTTTTCTCGTCCAGCTTTATTTGCCAGAATCCCTGAGCCGCATCCAGCTTTGAGAAGTATTGGGCTCCAGCCATCTCACTTGCAATCTCTTCACGTTTTGGAATCTGGTAATGCTCACGTTTAATGTTTTTGTTTAAGTCACCAGGATCCATGCATATTCTCAGTTCTTTACTTTTGTTCTTTTTGTCCACACATACCATAGAGTTCACCCACTCTGTTGGCTCCTCCACTTTTATTATGACCTGCATTTGACACATCCTGTCCAGTTCCTTTTTAAGGCGGTCCCGAAGTGGTGCTGGAACTCTCCTTGGTGCGTGAATCACTGGTGTAGCATCCTCTTTCAGTTGGATTTTGTATGTGTAGGGTAGGCATCCCAAGCCTCTGAACACATCTTGATACTGCTGTACGATGGAGTCAACTGGTTGCATACCTGGTGAGAAGGTGATGTGGTATACTCTTTTCACAAGATTCAGCTTCTTTGAAGTGGCCCCACTAAGCAGTGACTCACGGCCATCAGGTACAATAGTGAACAGTACATGATAGTCTTTGTTTTTCACTGTCACTTTGAGTCTGCACTGACCTCTACTTTCAATGTCTTTTCCATTATAGTCTTTGAGAAGCACCTTTTTGTTGATTATTTTGGGCTTTTCTTTCATTGCACTGATGTCTGTCATGCTGATTAGGTTTGCTTGTGCCCCTGTATCAATCCTTAGTGCTACTAACGCTCCATTTACTTGGAGTGACACAATCCATGTGTCTTCACTGTCTTGGTATGTGTCATTTACTCCTTTCTTATTGGGATTTTCATTATCACATAACACCATACCCACAAAGAAAGTTTCACTCAGGTCAGTTTCTTCAACTAGCCGCACTGCTTTGGACTTGCCCTTTGCTAGACACTGTTTTGCAAAGTGATTTTTACCATTGCATTTTGCACACTTTTTACCATAAGCAGGGCACTGCCTGGGCTCATGTTTGTTACCACATCGTCTGCAGGAATATGTCACATTGTCGGAGTTTTTGTTTTGTGTCATATTTCTTTTTGTCTTGTTTCTGACAACAGCCACTTTTGCACTTTCATGAGCTGCAGTCACATTTGACTCATTAAATGTCTTTGCGTGCTGCTGGGCTAACTCAGTAGCATGGCACATTCTCTCTGCCTCCTCTAAAGTTAGCTTTGCTTCTCTCAGCAGCCTTTCCCTTGTCCTTCTATCGTGAATGCCATACACGACTTGATCACGGATCATAGAGTCTTTTAAAGTTCCAAACTCGCATGACTGTGCTTTCAGCTTCAAGTCTGTGACAAAGTTATCAAAAGTCTCCTCAGGTTGCTGCACACGCGACCGAAACACGTATCTTTCATAAACAGTGTTTTTTTGCGGTGAACAATGTGCATCAAACCTTTCAAGTACTTTATCGTATTTTTGTTTGTCGTCAGCTTGTTCAAATTCAAATGTGTTGAAAACTTCTATTGCTTGGGGACCAGCGACCGTGAGTAGCAAAGCAATTTTCCTGGCGTCGGACTTTGACTCCAATCCCAAAGCGGCAAGGTACAGCTCGAACTGCTGCTTAAAAGACCGCCAGTTGCTGTCCACATTACCCACGAGCTTCAGTCCCTCCGGTGGCCTCAAAGTCTCCATCTTGAACAAAAATGCTGCACGAGTTGGATTTCACTCCTGGTACCATGTGTTGTTCATCTTATAATGAAGAGTCATTGTTTAGTGAACAAAATGAATTCAAGGTTTTAATCAGCACGATTAGCACGTTACATCTTTTAGTTACAGGAAGTCGTTCTTCTTCTGTGTTCCCTGGCTAACATAGATCACTGTCTCCATAGGTTAGGATCTAGTGCCCTCTGCTGGTAACACAATATACAACATATCACAACAGCGTCCAGGCTCTCTGCTTGCCAACTGACGAGACGCAGGAGTGAACGCTCTAAAACCGTCTCCCAACCAGCGCTGCCCTCTAGCGGTAGGCGTCGGTACTACCTTCATTTTTCAAATACCAAAACTTACTCTAATATAAAAACAATATTATAATAAAATAAAACTATGTGACCACACACAGTGGGCGTCACACTAGCAGAGCAGTGTGATTGGATAGTTTTTCCTGAGGCAATTTGATGTCAAAGACAGATTTGATCAAACACCGCCAGAGGTGGTATAGTAGCCGACATATTTACTCAAGAGTAACATTACTTTGAAATAATTTTACTCAAGTACAAGTAAAAGTAGTGACCCAAACAATTACTCAAGTAAAAGTAAAAAAAGTATTTGAATGCTGTGAGTAACTGTTTGAGTGTAAAAGTACGATTTATTTACTATGATGCCATAAATGGTGTGAACCAAAACATAAAATCCTGTGGAAATTGTGAAATTTACAAAGACAATTCCAAGAAAATGGCAGAACATACAGAAAAACAAAATGATTCTTAAGAACAAGGAGCTTAAATATTTACTCAAAGTGGAAAAAGTAACAATAACTTTTACTCAAGTAAGAAACAGATACTTGATTAGAATTTGACTCAAGTAGAGATAAAAAAGTATTGTATGATAAAACTACTCGAAGAAACAGGCCTACAATTTCTTCAAAAAGTTACTCAAGCACATTAAAGATAAAAATAGAATATTCTTAACTAATTATTGGATATATGCAGTTGTTGAAATGTAATATTTTTCTTGTATGTTCGTGTTCACTGTCAGATCTGGATACTTCTGCGTTGTGAATCTGTGATCCACTAGTCAGCCTTATTCTGATGAAGTAACGTCCTGAATGAAAAAGAAAACTGAGCGGTCAAACTGTGGAAGAGCGAGGGCACTGTGGGCCGAAAACAGCGCGCTGAAATGCAAACACCGGGCGTATGAAGGGACATAAGCCTCTGTCATAGTTTTTGCGCTCACTTTTAGTGCATGCGCCTTCGATCCCTGTGTACTGCGCGCGTTGATGTTGTATTTGCGCCTTGAAAATGTCCTGACAAATAGAGCAGGTCAAATACTCCACTGGTTGAAACGCCATGGTCATTGATTCCTCGCAGACTGCTGTCCCGGACTGCACCGGTCTGTGTGGTGTGTCATCCTGTTTGTTCTGCTTTATGCTTCCAAACTGTCTTGCCAAACTAAAGTACGCTGCCAAACTTGCTTTAGTGCATACTTTCTCTTTGTAATAAATATGTTAGGTATGTAAAAGGTAAATCAGTGCCCCATAATTGTTCATGACACGCACCCTGTGTGTAGACCTGTTAATACTGCAGGTCAGGGTGGCCCTCACTGACCCTTTATCATTGTTTCCATCCTCCAGTGGTTCCTCTGATTTTGACTATTTATTTATTTTTTACCAACTTGAGCTTGACATGTTACCTTGTCTCCAGAATGTCTGTTGCATCACAAGTGCTCAGTTATTGCTTGACGGATTACTGGCAGCTACAAATGGCTGTTCAATAGTTATATACTGGCCCGGTTGGGGAGTAGTTGTGTTGTCAACAAGGCCTCTGTGATGGCCTAAGGTGAAAGGGCTAAGATGGCCTATGATGAAAAGTGCATCATACCTACTGTGAAATATGGAGGTGTTTCGCTGATGCCAGTGGCTCCAGTAGAATAAAGTGAAGGTCCCGTTAGTTCCATCTCTGTCTCCTGACCTCAATAACATTGAACCATGTGGGGAGAGCTCAAACAATGCTGTTCATGCAAGACAGCCCAGGAACTTACAGGAACTGGAGGCTTTTTGCCAAGAAGAATGGACCGCTTTACCAACAGAAAAAATAAAGAACCTCATCCACAACGAACACAAAAAACTCCAAACTGTCGATGTTAAAGGGGGAAATACACAGTATTAAGAACTGGGGCATGTAAACTTTTGATCATGGTCATTTTGAGACTTTCTTTTTTCATTATGATTTAATAATAGCAAACTCAGTTGTTTCACTGTGAACGGCTTCACACGACCACTAACTATGAGTGAAATATAGTAAACAAAAATATCACAGATTCTGCCAGGGTATGTAAACCTTTGAGCACAACTGTAACTTTCATTAATTTGGCACACTATATCCTCACCTTACTTGCCTTTAAAATTTTCAATCAATCAGTCACTCCATCAATTAATCACTCAAACTTTATTTATGAAGCACTTTTCATTAAAAATAAATCTATAATAATAAGCTTTACAGATTAAATCACCACAACCCCCAGACACACAGTAAATAAACTTTACATTGTCCTGCCAAAGCCTGAAAGCATGAGTGTCTTTAAAATACAACAGCAATGATGCAAACATTATTAAATCTTTGTAATGCGTAATCTAATACAGACTTTGTTTAAAAACACATCCTTGTCCCTTTGAAACAGAGTTTACACACGCAGCAGAAAGTCAAATTTAATATCTAAACACAATATTTTCAAAAGCAAAAGGCTAAGCGTTTATGACAATTGGACACAACAGGAAACCTTTGAGCAAAAAAGTCTGTAAAACTAACAGGAAATGTACCAACATGTTTTGTTCAAAGAGAGGTGACATATTTACATATACTGTGGTAAAAGACTGTAAAAGACAACTTCTGATGAGACTCGCCAGAATTTGAAAAATGGTTCCTGTTGCACGTTTTCAGTGTTTGACTATTTGAAGGAAACCACAGTCATATTTTCTGAGGCAGGACGGACATTGGGCCTTCAGAGCATAAAATTGGAAACAGTTTTTGTTGGCTAAGTTTAGAGAAGGAGTGTATGCAAGTGTTAGTGTCGGAATCATAAAAAGTCACCTTACGCTTGTGACATTCAAGATGAACCTTTATCCTCCGGGGACTCGATTTTGCTTTCACCACAGTGTCCTTTTTACTTAAGTTAAGAATCTCATATTCTCCATTCTCAAAGCCAACTGTCCACCATCCGACATCAGCGTCAACATGATCTGCGTCTCTGATTTGGAACACTGATTCCGTGCCCACACCAAACGACCAGCTGGTACTGTTTTCAACATCAATTTCCCAAATATGAGAGCCTGAGTTATAGCCTTCATAACCGCGCACTACTGGTAATTCATTGATAATTCTTTCAGGGTTCTTAGGAAGCTGACGTTCTTCTTCAGATTCTCTTACACTCGTCAGATCATCTGACAGACTGAGATCTGGGTGGGCCGTGTTTGGATCTAAAATGATAGGAGTGAACTGCACCAGCTTCTTCATGTTGGTCCAGATGTTGAAGGTCAGGTTGCCCAGATGTTTGGCCTGGTCTATCAGAGCCTCTGGACCCAGCTGTGGCTCCTCCTCCTCCAGCAGGGGGCAGCGCTGCACTCTCTCCACTGCAGCCTTGTATTGGAGCAGGAAGGAGACGTCTGGCGCTCTGAGCTGCTCCTCTGTGGCTCTGATGCTTTCTGACAGAGCTTCTATCTCTCTGCTCACAGCCGCCATCTTGTCCTTCATCCTCTGAGTCTTCTGCTCCTCTTCCTCCCTCAGAGCCTTCATCCTGAACTCCTCTTCCTCTATAAGAAACTGGTGAAGCTTCATGAACTCAGCCTCGATCTGCCTTTCTGTCTGATGGAACTGGTTTTTAATATGAGCCAGCGATAAATCAAACTCCATTTGAACTTCCTTGGCAGTCTGCAAGTTTTTCGTCAAAGGTTCGAGACACTTTCTCAGCTTCTCTCTGAGATCTTTCGTCACTTCCTCTATGGGTTTACAGCTGTGGTTTCTATGAGCAGCGGAGTCTCGACACACCACACAGAGCGGCTGCTGGTCAGTCAGACAGAACAGTTTGAGTCTCTCTGAGTGCACTCGACACACCTGCTCTTCTGGAGTCTTCTGCTCTCTTTGCTGGACGTAGGCCTCACACAGGTTTCTCAGAGCCAGGTTTCGTGGTGGGTCACTCTTTGAGGATCTCCTCATACAAACAGGGCACTCTCTTGTGGGCTTCTCTCTCCACCAGCTCCTCAGACAGTCTTTGCAAAAACTGTGACTGCAGCTCAACACTACAGGCTCCTTGAAAATGTCCTGACAAATTAAACAAGTCAAATCTTCCTCCGGTCGGAACGCCATGATCGCTGAGTCCTCAGACTGTTTACTGCTGTCTCTGACTGCTCTTCTCTTTATCAAAATACTCTGACGTGAGGTGTGTCACTGACGGGAAGTGGTCAAGCCTGTTTGGCACTTTGGTGCATCTCTGCTATTTTAACTATTTGTTCAACATTCAGGTGTAAAAAGAAAGTGACAAACATGTGTAATATAATGCACATGTTTGCACCACACACAGCACACTTAAGTTTTATTCTTTAAACACAAGGCCACACTGTAGGTTCTGTCAGAGGAGGAATTTAAGATTGTATCTCTCCAAACGAAACTCAATCTCAAAACTAATCACATATGGTTATAGTTGAACTGAGCTGTGGCCTTTCTCTCAAATACTTTGGCTTCAAACACAAGACTGACTTTCAAGCCTTAACCTCTTCAGGGACAAAAAATAAATACATTTTGATTAATTTTTCCATTAAAGGTATCGTTGTATATAGTAATCATAAACATGAAAAAGCATGTTTAAGGCCAGAACATGCAATTGATATACATTAGTGTCTTCACCAGTAAAAAAAAAAAAAATCTGGTTAGAAATCTAGGAGTAATCATGGACTCAGACCTGAACTTAAACAGCCACATCAAAGCAATAACATAATCAGCTTTTTACCATCTGAAAAACATTGCTAAGATCAGAGGAATAGTGTCAAAAGCAGACTTAGAGAGACTCATCCATGCATTTGTCTCCAGCAGGTTAGACTACTGTAACGGCTGCTCACTGGCCTTTCTAAACGAGCTGTTAGAGCTGCAGAACATCCAGAACGCTGCTGCTCGAGTCCTGACAAGAACCAGGAAATACGACCACATTAGTCCAGTGCTCCGGTCTCTGCACTGGCTTCCTGTCACTCAGAGAATAGAATTTAAAACAGCTCTGCTTGTTAGCTTTTCAAAGCAAACTTTGCGCTCGTCATCCACCTCCGTATGACAGTTGGCCATATACCCCCATTCATTTTGCTGCAATATTAAGTATAAAGGGCTGCCCACACCAGAGGTGTGGGCAGTCACTGTTATACACGGTGAGTTTACGGTTGACAGGGGGACAGCGCTTTGCGCTGTTTTCGTGCGCTCCGCGCACCTAGGTACAGCGCACTGCGTTGCGACTACAATAGGCCCTTGCGACGGCAGGCCGCTCGGGCCTAATAATATTCCCATACGAAAACAATGTTTCCGCTTACGCGGGTACCATAAACTATATATTTTCGGAAGCGCTCGCGCATTCCTACCTGGGTCACTGACGGGCACTTTGAATATTCTTAACTAATTATTGGATATATGTAGTTGTTGAAATGTAATATGTTTCTTGTATGTTCGTGTTCACTGTCAGATCTGGATACTTCTGCATTGTGAATCTGTGATCCACTAGTCATCCTTATTCTGATGAAGTAACGTCCTGAATGAAAAGAAAACTGAGCGGTCAAACTGTGGAAGAGCGAGGGCACTGTGGGCCGAAAACAGCGCGTTGAAATGCAAACACCGGGCGTATGAAGGGACATAAGCCTTCGATCCCTGTGTACTGCGCGCATTGATGTTGTATTTGCGCCTTGAAAATGTCCTGACAAATAGAGCAGGTCAAATACTCCACTGGTTGAAACGCCATGGTCATTGATTCCTCGCAGACTGCTGTCCCGGACTGCACCGGCCTGTATGTAAATTGTCTCACTGAGGTGTGTCATCCTGTTTGTTCTGCTTTATGCTTCCAAACCGTCTTGCCAAACTAAAGTACGTTGCCAAACTTGCTTTAGTGCATACTTTCTCTTTGTAATAAATATGTTAGGTATGTAAAAGGTAAATCAGTGCCCCATAATTGTTCATGACACGCACCCTGTGTGTAGACCTGTTAATACTGCAGGTCAGGGTGGCCCTCACTGACCCTTTATCATTGTTTCCATCCTCCAGTGGTTCCTCTGATTTTGACTATTTATTTATTTTTTACCAACTTGAGCTTGACATGTTACCTTGTCTCCAGAATGTCTGTTGCATCATAAGTGCTCAGTTATTGCTTGACGGATTACTGGCAGCTCCAAATGTATGGAATCAGTTTTGTGCCAAAAGAAACAAACAAAACTTCTTCAATGTCAAACAAAAATAGGGAATTTGAGAGAAAATAAAACTAATTTAAAAACAAAAGGATAACTTGCAATCAAATTCTTTGTCTAATTGCGTAAAGTATTGGTATTTTACTCTTCTAATAATATATTCTTCTGTTTACGGTTCCCTCTGCTTCTTTCTCTCCGGTCAGACTTTTGCTCCGACTCTCAGTTTTGCAGTCTCTCTGCAGCTCTCTCTCGTTTGCGCTCCTTGACTTTTTGTTTGCAGTTCTGGCACAATCCTCTCAGGTGGGCGGGCTTTTCAGGAGATCGTCCCCATTGGCTAGTTAGTTTTTGATTGATACAGCTCATCAGCGCAGTGCCCCAGAAGTTGTGGTGACGTCACAGACAAGCTGCGCGCGCATCCGGGGAGCAAAAGCTACACAGACGGAGGCATTCCGAACGATAAAATGAAGAGTTGTTGTGCTGTTAATTGCACTAACAGAAGTGAGAATGGTTGGCGTATGTTCAACATCCCAAGAGGATGTCACCCATTTGCGAAAAACAGGAGAAGATTGTGGCTTCGGGCAATTAAAAGAGCGGATTAGGGTTCGGGTGGTCCTACAACTGGGGTGAGCCCAGTGGGGGGGGTCCGCCCCCTTTGCTCTGAAATGAGTTGTGATAGTGGCAGGCCGTGGTATTGCACCCTACGGCTCAACAGCCTTTTTCGCCATAAACAACAATATAAAAGGAGCAGCCTGTAAAATGGTCCACGGGGCATCTGGAGTTTCAGACTAAGGCAAATAATATTTCTTTAAAATTATTATTTTTAGGACATGGACTTTTTTTCTTCGTGAAAAAATTGTTAAAGCATCAAAAATAATTTAAAAAAAGTTTTCCAATGACGTGACGTCACCGGTGCTGTGGACGTGCGCGAGCGTGTGCGTGAAGACTCATGAACGAGCAGAGGTCTTCCCCGTTCGGTCTAAGCGGTCTGGGAGCCAAACAGACAACAATACGGTAATGAACGGGACTGGACTAGGATAAACGCTAACAGGTACCTAAAATATGTTTTTTCTTTACTCAGTACTAAAATGTATTGCGAACCTACACATGGCAAGCGTGTTTAAATGTTAAAAAGTAGGCCTATTAGCTAACATGAACAACAACAACAATTTAAACTAAAGAAGATGTGATCGTTTTTTCTGATTAGGCTGCACGGCTTTGAAAATAGCTTTTTGGTTCGATAATGTAATGCTGTTCAGTAGTGGAAAGCAAAAATAAAAAGTCCAAAATAAATCGTTTTTTAAGCGCATTTATTTTCGCAAGGTGATCTTCATAACCCTTTGTTAAGTTGGATCAGAAACAGAAACAGCACAATACACAAAGCTGACGTTTTTCAATTGTTCATGTTGAAAAACGCACATGTAACTAAATTGTGTATAAATGTTGTGATACACTTTTACTTACTTATGAACAATAGCTACTTGCATACATTTGCTTTTTTATTTGGTACATTAAAATAGATTAGTGTAAATGCAGAGTAAAGATCATTTAACATAACCTCAAAAAACAAAAGATAAGACCATTTGTAACAGAAAACATACGCAACAGTGGCCTGTCTTGGTTTAAAGCCCACTCACCACGGCAAGGTGCAGGCCAGGAGTGGGAACACGAGACCAGACAAGGACATGACAGATTCTGACGGGACCACAAGTAAAACATAAAACATGTAACAAAGATATATTTTTTTGTTTTGCAGAACTGCATATTTTTTTTTTTTAGATGTATAAGAAAAGAACACAATGCAACAGATGCAAACTTCAAATTTTCCAGTAATAGCAAAATACATGGCATGAACTGAACATTACAATATAAAATCAGACTTAACTGTACAGTACTATAACATAAATATTAGTACAATAGCTTTAAAATATCTATCCGTGTGAACTATATACATAGAAGACAAAACTAAAGAAATAATGCGAGCTCCAAGTTTTCCAGTACTAGCAAGATAAAGGCCATGAACTGATAACACGATAAAATACTACTATGCTATACTACAACATAAAACATTAGTACAATATAGCTCAAAAATATATATGTGAACAATGTAAAAATGCTTAATTAAAGAACACAGTAAATATTTTTTAGATATAAACAGTGTTGTGAATATGTGTGGGTTAGGGTTAGTTACCTTATAACTTGTGCTCCGTTTATGCGAGCTAATCCAAGTTTTCCAGTAACAGCTGTTCCTAAATATATGAGCCACCTGAATTGAATAAATGCAGTTTGTGCATTACTGGTGGTGAAAGTGAACCAACTTTGTGAATTTGTGTCTAACCAAGTCGGTTTTCATCTTCTCTGTTTCTCTTTTAGCTAAATGATGGAGCCGAATGGTGCAGTATATCGAAGCTGTCATTTTCACCAGAAGATGCACGTGGTTGTCTTCAACAGTGGTGTCAAACATGTGACTGTGCAGCTCAGGAAACAAGGTTTTCCCTGCACTGTAATGAAGAACCTCATTTTCAATCGCTGCAGACAGCCCATATCCTTGGGGAATTTTGCCAGTTGTTGATTTTAAATCCGTTGGAAACAGCGCTCTGCATCTGTACAAACTGCAATTACTCCATGTGATGGCTTCTGCAATCCTCCACGATTCTTCAGTTGAAGGAACGGGTGCAAAGGGGTCTCAGATGTTAATGCGTCAGAACAGGGTGAGCAAAGATGTTTTTCCTTGATTTTCTTGACTACAAATCCTGCAATGTAGTGATGACAGCCTCTTTGTACTCAGAGACAGTATCAACATCAGGGCAGTTTAAGTAGTCATGCTCAGACTGGGCCTCCATGACAGGTTGGAGGTTGAACCTTCGCGTGGTGTTAATGGACGAAGGTCTTACACCCAAGATGTTTGTATTGTCTATATAATTCAATGGGTGAGCCTCTGTAGCGCTCACTTCATATCTGGTAAGTATTTTTATCCTACAGTAATTAAAAAGTATATAAGTATCTCGCCATAATTCTCAAGTGAGCACTAAAACTAGGCTAATTTATCTATATTTGATCCTGATCAGCCAAGTTAAAGCTAACTTTTAGCAACCTGTAGCGTTAGATGTTTTGCTAAATAAGTAGCCAAAGTTAGGCTCCTCTTGGTTTAGCCTGAAAATTCTGAGGAGAAACGCCCTTCAAACAGCCAAATACACACTGATCTAGGTATGATTGTTGTAGAGTCACTGAATTGGATGACGGCTGCTTTGAGTTAAGGAAAAATAATGGTACTTAGCCCGAGTTTAACGTGGGGCTTCGCCTAATGACCTTTTTGTCTAAAGTCTCGGCCCGCCGGCTATCAGTTGTTGAGAAATTACCCTGTGTAGCCTACAAACCATAACAAAAAAAATATTGTGAGTGGAAGAAGAGCACACCGCAAATGACAGGGAGGGCATCTTTTGGAGGTGTAGTCAACTTCACTCTCATTAATAGCCTAACGTATTTTGTATGTATTATTATGTTACATAATACTGCCTTTGCTTTAGTTTATTTGTTTATTTGAGCAGTAAACCTTAGGCTCAAAAGGAGCAGAATGTTTACTGTCAGCTGATTGAGTTTAACAAGTATCATTCTTCTTTATGTTGACCCACTTGTAATGGCAACTCCTAAGAGACTTTACTTGAGTGTAGTTAATATAATGTTTTGCATGCTCCTTGAAAGTAGTTTTTCCCCGGTTGAGATGTCTGAAATGGAAACTTGTGCAATAATTAGCTGAACTATGTGGATTTTTCCTTTATCAGGAGAACCATCTATGGACTCTGACAGTCCAGATTTTGTGCCATCTATTTTTCCACATAGCGCTCCAGACCCTACAGCAAAGGTAGCAAGGTATGTATGATTCGGTCAGTAAAATATTCTAACCTGACTGCATAGCTTTGGTTAGTAGGAGCCAAAATATGTAAATAGTTCAAATGTTTTGATATACAATACTTTGTATAATTTTCCATAGATATGAACAAATTAGGAGAAGGCACTTGTTACTAGCTCCACACTCCAAGCTGAAGCTGAATCAGGTATACGAAATTCAGTGGATGGGTGGGAATTGTGTCTGTGTGTTGTACCCATGTCTGAATGTATTGACCAGGATGTGCTCTGTGTAATGTTAAGATGGTGCCTTTTGTGATATTGCACTTCAAGCATGAAGTATTTTTTCTCCTTTTTTTTTCTTGTAGATGACTTTGTGCCCAGAAAGGACTTGGACCAACTCAACATGCAGTATTGCCACCTTCAGGATGACTACGTGGCTTTGAAAAGGGAACCGGAGGCTATAAAGTCATGGAATCAACAGCTGCGGGACCGATTTAAACTGTCAAAATTTGGGTTTGATTCATTGAAAGACTCTACACTGTGTTTTTTTTACTGGATTGCAGTCCATTCAAGCTTTCTTGTGGCTTCTAACCATTCTTAAACCACATTAGTGCTGAGAGGTGGGTTAAGCTGGGAGAACCACCTCATTTTGGTTTTAATGAAAATCAGACTTGGGCTCACCAATAGAGACCTGGCACAACGATTTGACGATTTTTGTCTGATGGGTGGGGTGGTCGTGTCTCTGACAAGATAATAACTCTGGGTTCAGGATTTTTGGAAAACTTGAGAATGGAGATGAGGTCCTTGCAGACGAGGATTCCTTGTTAGAGAGGAATTGGCCATTGTTGGAGCGACATTAAGAATGCCATGGGGAAGTCTCAGTTGCCTGGTCTTGTGTATGGACACTTCAGCCAGTTAGTCAAGAGTCTTGTATCGCACGTGAGAGAGAGTATATTGGTCAATCTTAAAGACTTTAAGACATTAAACACCGTCATACCTTCAGCCATGTTGATATGTTGGATGACATTGTAACCAAAATATGTGCATGTCTCACCAATCTTTGAAGGACTGGGTTTCCCAAATAGGGCTCGGCACGAATTTGACAAAAACCACTATAAAATACATAAAATAAATAATAATAAAGGGGACTATACAGAGTTTAAATATGTTAAAACTAAGTATTTTTCATCCCCCTAACATGTTTCCAGCCAGTCCCTAACTGTGTAGGAATGAGCCCAGACCTTATTCACCTAACTGCCTCTATAATCCTGCACTGTCAACTCAAAAAGCTTGTTACTTTGTTTGTCTAAGTGCCTCCATGCACGCGAGCTTAAGTATAGGAGACTGCAGTTATGCATAAGACATTGAGGTGTAGACCCTGAGTAGTTGAGCATTAAAATGACCAACTGCATTTCTTAGCTCTTTAATGCGATTTTTCGGACTGAATGCAATTGTCGATTCAATTGCGATTAATATATTATGTCTACTTTTCATTTTAGCTGTCGAGGGCAGGAGAGAGATGGACCATTTGTCTCACCAATCATCCTTATCGCAGTAATTATTCCAAACATTTGTTATGGTTTCTTATTGGTCTCCTTCACCAATCTATAGCCATTGCCTGAAGAAGGCGCTAAGCTGCCGAAAACTTTGTGTAAATAAACCTGACTTGTTGTGTGAGAGATCTATTTTTCATATGTACGACATTACGCACGACCTCTCCAACACACCTGTTGTGAAACTAGATTAATTTTAACCATTTTTGCCTTTAAAAATAAAACTTATATTTGGCCAGCATCAGTTCGTGGCTGTAAGCTAAGGCAGTGGCGGAAGAGTGATCTGCGAGAAATAGTCCCTCCAATGCCTTGGTAATTCATGTGATACAAAGGTCAGTTTTATTTAAAAAAAATATTCTATTAACACAGACATTTATAGGTTAAGTCTGGTGTTATAAGTGATTTACCTCAGTGCACTGTGGAGTGAGTCAAACTGTTTTTTAATTGCAGCTAGCGTTTACCATTAGAAATGCTTTAGCCTGCTCATTAGGCTAGCGCAACTTAGACTCATTCAATATAAGAACTGCATGAAATTTAAGAAAAAAAATATCCCTCCAGACATCAACAACGCTCTGGGATAAACTAGGAAATGAGGCCCTATGTCAAAAATCCCGAAAGTATCCCTTTAAATTTATCTAACCGGTCTACCACCCACTGCTCTGTGACAATTAGATATTAATGGAGCAGGTAACTGCGTCGGCAGGTGCTAAACACGCAGAATGAAAAAAACGCAGAATGGAAAAAACGCAGAATGGAAAAAACGCAGAATGAGAAAAACTGTAGAGGTGCAATAGGGTAATAGTGTAATAAGGGTTGTAATAGGGAAGTAATAGTTGTTAATAACGGTTTGTTGTAATAGTGTAATAAGGGCTGTATAGGGAAGTAATTAGAGTAATAAGGTGTAATAATGTAATAAGGCTGTTAATCGTTGTAATAATTGGTGTAATAGGGGTGTATTAATGTAATAAGGGTTGTAATAGCAGTGCAATGTGTAGGATAAGGGAGAGTAATCTGAGTGTGAATAGCCGGCTGCAATAGTTTGTAATTAAGGTGTAATAAGTGTAATAGGCTAAGTTTATTTATTATGGCACATTTCATGTACAACTCAGGTGTACAGAAGCTTTAAGGCAGATCAGAACGGAGCACAAACAGGGGGCTCAGGGCCTCGTCCTGCTGAGGAGCAGCACCGAGCCGCAGCAATTACTCCTTACATAAACCCTAGCCCCATACAGTTCAATTTAATAGTCAGACCAATTTATTGTACTTTTTAAACAGAACACAAAGGTGTGGATGAGTATAGCTCGTGACGTAGTAGGGCGCGCCGCACTGACCGACATACCACCCCGAACTATTCACTGGGGTTGCACACATTTTTGTAATCGACGCAAATCAGAGGAAGTGGTGCGGGCACGGAGAGTGACTGTGCGGTTCATGGGCGGTAAGAACTTTGAAAACTCATTAGCCATAAAAGACCCGAAAAACACAACACCGTTTAAACCA
>VHKM01001065.1:0-138834 GCA_007210695.1 Neogobius melanostomus | reverse complement strand
CATTTGTTTTCCTTTGTTTTTGATTGAAAGCCCTCTGTCTGACGCAAGAGAGTCGACAGTTTGATCTTCAGCCACTTCCTACTGTCTACGATTCACCTGGTAGGAGGTCTAAGTTCACAATAGAATAAATTATTTTCAAAATAGGACTCACTCCGTAATACAACATTATATTTCCAGCAGGTTCCCCAATGTGAGAACGGAAGAGGGCTTCACAGTGGTGGGGAGTTTCTGAGGCAAGGCACTTTTACTTAATTACACTAACACTGACTACATATTAATGTTCAATATGATGCTGCTAATGCTATGCTTTAATCTTCTTTTTTGTAGAATACAGTTAGAGCCAGATCTCTCTTCCCTGTGGAACCGTACTCCAGGCAACAATGGACAGTTCACTGCAATAACTGATGCAACATATTTGTGCGCTTAAATACATGAGTGCCATAGTTTAGTTTATGTTAAGATCAGAGAAAACAGCTAAAACTGCCTCTTATTGTGATAAATGCAATTAGACCTTCAGATGAAAGTCAGTATCATGGATCAGTATTCTGTAAAACAAGCCCACAGGAACATTCAGCTTAACTTGAGAACACAATGCTTCTACAACCCGTGCAGGGAACTGGTAGCCTTCAAATATGAGCATTGCTTTTGATTTAGTTTATTATTATTTATTATTATTTATTATTATTATTATTTATTCATTTACTATGGTGCTTGCAAAGTGTTTTTGACCATCAAGAAATGTCACATTTGAAAATGCCTACAGTATAGCACCTTGCGAACTGAACAACATTTGTTTGTTCTTTGAAATAGTCAGTTCATTTCTGCTTTTTGACTCACGTGTCTTAAAACTGTGTGATAGATGAGGTTCATAACTTTGTTATAATGTAACTTTAGGATTTTTGTATATATTTGAACCAGCATAAACAACTACTGCTTCTCCTCATGTCTGAAAAGCGTTTGGTGACTCCTTTATCCTGAGATATTCCCTTTATTGTTGTTATAGGCTTGTTTATCTAAA
Source organism: Neogobius melanostomus (assembly GCA_007210695.1). Classification (NCBI taxonomy): domain Eukaryota; kingdom Metazoa; phylum Chordata; class Actinopteri; order Gobiiformes; family Gobiidae; genus Neogobius; species Neogobius melanostomus. The sequence continues at coordinate 137,816 of VHKM01001065.1, read as the reverse complement.
ATGGTCCTTTACATTGGTTTTGCCCCAATAAGCCTTTATTTAAGCCTATATTATTCAATTAAATCCAAATGACAAGCCTCCTTGTTAGCTCATCATGTTTCCACAACCCTTTGCCCACCCACTAGCACCTTTTGCGCTCTACGACAGAAGCTCGCTCAGACGACGCGAGGAGGGAATGTGAGAGCAGATGGTAGTCTACCTGCCACGAGAACTACGATCTACGTGTTCCTCTTTGATTGAAATTTTTGAGCTCCTTTGCCCCGGTCCTGTTTGCTCTGCGTGCTCACGTTCCTGTTGCAAAGGATGCCTTTTTCTTGTAGTATTAAAGCGCTTTGTGCTCAGTGCTATTGTACAACTAGTTTATTTACAAAATCCGATGATTATCAAGGTTAGTGCAAGGCTGAGGGACCTTAAAGTAACTTTGACAGAAAAATCGTGGATATGCTGCATAATTACCAGGACTGATGGACCCATGTTGAACCAGTAGACATGTTTCTTGTGCAAATCGGGTGTGCTGTGAGTCTTCTTATATCTCCTGGAGCCCACCGCTTATTTCAGCCACATTTTAAATAAAACTGTTGCCTGAATCAGTGCAGCCCGTCCACACTGCTGCATGCATTAAAAGTGCACTAACAACATACAACCGGCGCAGTAAAGATTAATTCACAGAAAAATACTGTATGGCATTTTTCCGCATATCGGACCAATACCGATTATAGAAAGTGACAAATATCGGCCATAATATCGCACTGCTGATACACAAGTAATCGTCCATCCTAATTGCTCGACGAAGCCCCTTGAAAGTGGCACAGCGAAAACAAGTTAAAAAGTCTCTGCTGGGAGAATGCCTGAGAATCTACAAAACTCTGATTATGTCATGATTTCTTTGGTCACATTGAGAGACATTGGTACATCTATTGACAGTTTTTGGATTACTAGATATCATTTGTTTAAAGCTGTGTGTAAAATGTAGATTATCTCTTCTTTTTATCGAGCACATCTCATCCTCTATACCGACAACTCTTCGTAGCCACCAGCAGGAGGCCACTGACTACTACCGTTCGTGTTAACAATTGATGTGCGCCATTAAAAATTTGTGACATTTATGCACGCGTAAAATATACAGTATAATTGCAGTATAATGCATTCTTAGCTGATAGTCGGACTAGATTCTCAAACCTTCTGTAGGACTTGATATGGAACCAAATTCGTGTTATTCATACACACATTGATTATTGTCTTCAATTTTCAAAAGGCGTCTCTTGTATGTAAGGACAGACTGTATGTGTCCATATTAAGAACTTGTCTTGAAAATGTGTGTAGACTTATTTTTCCTCTTCCCGCCGATTGGTCCATTAAGCCAAACTGAAAAAAGGCAATCTGGTTGAGCTGTTTTGCAAACATTTCTCACGGTCATTATCTGAATATTTGGTTAACTTTTCGACATGAATGAAAAAACTCTCTCTATGTTGGGAAGCACTGTTTCTGTTATCCTCAAGTGGGTTAAAGTGGTCTTCGCTGGGAGTCATGAGTCTGCATCGTTGAACACTCTGTCAGTCTCAGAGACACAAGTTGTAATCATTGGGCGTATCGAGATGATTCTTTTATTTGTTCAATCTTTGACGAACCTCGTGTTAGTAAAGTTATTTGGTTTTTAGGTATTTCATTTATTTGGTCAGATGGTTTGGAGTCTGTACAACATTATGAATAATGTTCCAATAGTTGGTTAAAATAAATAAGTACAATAGAGATAATTTTATTTATTTTTATGCAATTATAACATTACCATGCTTCTAGTGATTTTATGATAGAAACAATATGCTATACCAAGCCATTATGACAAAAAAATGTATTATGCTCATAAAAGTTACAAATATTATTACAGATATATTTTAGAGAAACAGTCCCGATCAAAAGTTCAAGCACCGAAAGTAATGGCCAAAAATTCCCATTTTTGCGATGGTGGAATCTTAAAGGTTCCAAGTAGAACTTCTAAATGCACAAGAAGAAAAGGGAGTAGAGTGAAGTATTTGAGTAAAACGTTTTACTTGAAACAACAAATACAGTCAACTGAAAAAGGTTTTTTGCGGCTGATCAAATCTGTGCAAATGTGATTCAGTCCATTTTCTGTTCAGTTTTCACACTGTCATGACGTCCTGATGGCAAAGGATTTTGTTTTTTTTCTCGTTTTGGTTGTTGAGCTGCGATAAGAGAGCCCTCATCGCAGCACTTTATCGTTGCTTTTTCCTTCCAGTTGGAACAACTGTAGCGTCAGGTTGGTGCAGGGAGGTCCAAACAGCGCTGGCTCAGTCGCAGATGTTACAGAGAGCATCCCTTCATGACTGAGGTCCTCGCTCTGGGGAACTACTGGTTACTGCGTCTGCAGTCGGCTCCAGTAACAGCTTTCATTTGAGTCGAGGATCTCCAGTGTCTTAGACAGAGGCTTAATGGGATTCTCAGGCTCAGAGCTGGTGACTTTTTGTTTTCCAGTCTTCCACTTGACTATTTTGCTCTCCAGAACCTTCAGGATCTTGAATTGTAAATGACTGTTTCACTGCATATATGGTTCACTGTATAGCGACTTTTCTATCCTGCTTGAGGCACTCGAGAGTTTTTATATCGAGGAAACAAACTCTCATTCACAACCAATGGTAAAAGACACTGAGCAAGGGGGGTGAAGGTCTTTGCCCAAGGATTTGAACTCCGATTCCTCCGGTCACAAGACTTATCAGCAGTGATTGGCGTTGCTGTGAGATGCCCTGCTTTTGCAGCTCACAACCGGCCACGTCCAATGAGATTTATTGTTGCCTTTGAATCAGGACGTCATGACGAATACCTGACAGAAAATGAACACTGAATTCCACATTTTTGAGATTTTACTTTTTTTCCTTTTGTCTCACTCCCATTTTCTTTCTTGTTTCCATATTTAAGACTACCTTTTGAACCTTGTTAAGATCCATTCCATGCAAATGCAGAATGTTTTGCCATTTTTCAACTATGGCTAAACTTAATTGATCAAGGACTGTTATAGATATAAACATGATTATCTAATCTATATTTGAACTTTTATTCAACAGCTGTGTTGTCAAAGGCCAGAGGGAAGGTAACGAGACTTAAAATTTATATTTTTGAGCTTTAAACTTCATTGTAATGTTATCTTAATCAAAAACTTTTTTTTTTTACTGGTACTTTATCAGCCGAGGACGCTAATACAATTGCTTCAGAGACTTTATCAAATTATTACATATGAAAAAACACACACTTGCAAGGAGGCACTTTGAAAAATATTCTGTGTTATTGTTTTTTACAATATATTTCCAATTCAGTTTTAGTTCTACTTTTAGGCAATTTCTTTTCAAAATGTTATATTAGTTTATGTTTTAACTTCATGTAAATGTAATGATTAAAATGTTAACATTTTCTGTTATCTATAACTTTCTATTATTTTATATCAACATAATTTAAAGGAGTTTCAGAGGAGTTTTTCCACGTGTACAGAGACCAGACTTGTTCATAGCAATTAATTTGAATGATATGGGTTTACATTTTTGGCCATGTGGTGATGTAAATATGAGCTCTTGTGGCAGAAGAATTTAATAAATAGTAACTACTAAATAAACTTCAAATGTTTTTGATAAAGAAACAACATTGTGACTTTATCTCTTAGAATATATAAGAACATATCATGTCTTTTTTAACACTGATCATTCACAGATCTGGCTGCTCCAACATGAGTGTTTGAACCAGAGATTCATCACCAAATCAGGATCAGTAACTTTTAACTGTCAGACTCCTTTCCTGTGACTCATTGCTTCTACAGTTTTGACAAGCTCCGTTCAAAAACCAATGCCATGTCATCAAACTATCAACGGGACGTAAACTTCTGTCGTTACTAAAACAGAAACTTTCTTCTGAAAATAATTGTAGCATGTTTTTACATCAACGTCACAGCCTCTCCCACAGTGAGAAGAAAGTAATCAGTGTACGAGGTGGAGTCTAAAGTAATTATGCATAAATTACTCTTTTTATATGAATATAAATACTCATGTCTGTTTTCAGATCTTGGCCACCCACTGTGTCCGTCGATCCATCGGTGATCACAGAGTTCAGCAGTGTAACTCTGTATTGCCAGCCGCCCATGTATGTATCTGTGTCCAGCTGTTCTTCTACACTCTGAGTGGACTGCAGTGGGCGGGGTCGTCATGTACCCGGACTCTTAGAGGTTCTGATCTGCTGAAGAACAACCAGCCTGCTCCTGCTGAGGGTTCAGGTCAAATGTTACTACACGGAACAAAATGAGGAAATGAGTCCATCCCCACAGCAACAAACATTGTGGCTGTAAAAAGGTGACGTCTGAAACTGATATAGAATCCACTGTTGAAGTTTTGGTAAAAGTATGCGCTGTAACAATTTAACCTCTTAACCCCACCTTAACTGAGCACATTTTCTCCAGTTTGGCTTTACCCAAATCTAAAAAGCTTCTTGACAGTGTTGTCCTCTCTCTTTGATTGTATATTTGTTGCTGTGTGTCATGTTTTGTCATGTTTTTGTCAACTGTTGTGTTGATTTTTTGTTGCTTGTTGCAAAAATACTCATCCAATAATTAGACATGTTATACTTAATTATAAAATATAATATAAGTATATTAATTATATTAATTGCAGTACAATTAATCAACCAGGGACATATAACATAATTTGCTGAAAACACTTGAAACAGTCAGGTGACCTTTCTGTTGACACACATCAAAATTCAAAGGTTACATTAGCAAGTTACTCAAACATCACAAAACACAGGAGAACCACACACGGGCGACCACTTTCTATTTCTGTAGGCTCTCAGTTGTCCATTGAGTTCACCACTGTGGAAACGTTTCCAAAGATGTCAACTGGACTGGGTTGTTCACTGCTAGTTGAAACACTTAAAGGGATATTTTTGACATAGGGCCTCATTTCCTAGTTATCCAGAGTGCTGTTGATTTCTGGAGATATATATTTTTAAATTCATGCAGTCCTTATATTTGAAGAGTTTAGTGGCGCTAGGCTAGTGCTAGGCTAGCACATTTGTACAGTAACAGCTAGCCTGCATTAAAAACAGTCTGACCCACTCCACAGTGCACCTGAGGTAAATCACTTATAACTCCAGACTACCATATAAATGTCTGTCCATAGAGTAATTTTAAAATATAACTGACGTTGCATCACATGAATTACCGCATTTGAGGGACTATTTTCTCACAGATCATTCCGCCGCTGTGTAGCTTACAACCACGAAGCTGATGCTGCACAAATATAAGTTATTTTAATGCAAAATGGTTAAAATTATTTATCGACACAGATATGTATATGGTTAGTCTGGTGTTATAAATGATTTACCTCAGGTGCACTGTGGAGTGGGTCAGACTGTTTTTAATGCAGGGTTGCTGATACCGTAGAAATGCTTTAGCCTTGCACTAGCGCCACTAGACTCTTCACATATAAGGACTGTATGAATTACAAAATATATATATATCCAGAAATCACAACACTCTGGATGGCCTTATGTCAAAAATCCTGAAATATCCCTTTAATTCGCGTACTTGTTTTACATGTATCTTTTGAAGCTTCTTCTCACTCTTGTAATGTCTATCTTAGATCCTCTTTTACATATATTTTACAACTTATGAATGAGACAGTTATGATCTGTTATATGACTTGAGTTTGTTTTTTCATAGTTTTTGCCCCTCCAACGTTGGACTGTGGAGCCTTCAGTGATCACAGAGATGGACAGAGTTATCCTCCACTGTCAGCCTCCATCTTACGTTTCAGCTTCTTTGTGTTATTTCTACACCGTGAGTGCTTCAGGTGGAAAACTCTGGACGGCACTGACTGTGTCCAACACCTCACAGGCTCTGATCTGTTTTCTGTAAACGAGAGTCCTCCCATTGAAGTTGAGATCCCAGTGTTTCTACATTGTAAATCAGGAAACATCTCCTCACAGTGATAAGACAACTATAATGGTTACAGGTGAGTATTGGCTGATATAATACAAGGTGTTATGCACCCATGTGAAAAAAACCTGCTGGAGATGTGTCAGCCTCTGATCATTTGTGTTGCCCCATGTGTGCATCAAAATTCAAAGCTTATATTTAGCAAGTTACCTCAATCATCACAAACACAGGAGAACCACACAAGGGTGCTATTGAAAACACCAAAAAATTACTTAAATCAAACTACTTTTCTACAGTTTTGATATTTTGCTTTTTTTAAATGTATTATCCATCAGTTCATGTTTTCTGCTCACAAATAGACATCATGAATTAAAGATGTGATTAACTTTGTAATATATGTTTTTGAATTTTACTTACAGGGACAACTGAGAAAAAACTTCCAAATCCACAAAAATGGCCAAAACCAGAGATTAGCTTTGAAGAACATGATGATGAGGTTTTCATTTCCTGCTCCCCGTCTCTTTCTGCGACTGGTTCAAAATGTAACCTGTATTTGGAGAATCACTCAGCCGTGTCAAACTATCAACTCACGGACAAAGAAAAAGGAAACAGAACTGTTTTGTCAGTTTTATATTTCTGTTAATGATTTTCGGACAAATCTAAAAATGTCCGAAGACAAAGGTCAGCTGTGATTACACTTTAGGAGATGGATCCAGATCTCCTCAAAGTGATGAACACACGTCACAAGGTAAGAGTAAGTTATGACTTCTGATATTATTTTTCTTGTGTTGGTTTAATGTGAACATAAACATACAAATATTATTTTTCATTAATATTTCTCAAGCAACACTTTTCTTTTACAGATTTCATCAGTAAATTCCTTCCAAGTCAACTCATGAAACCACAGCTTCATTTGTCCCAGTACAAACCACCACCAGACCAAACCATGTGACAGGAAGTGACTCTGAGCCCCAGTTCAGGTAAGACAAACCTTTATTACAGTAACGTCATATCAAAACTATCAACTACTATGATAATGAGTTGATATAAACAGAATGACCCAGGCTCTTGTGGTCACAGCTTTAGTGAAGATCATGCTAGGTCATGTGACAGGAAGATACAGCAGACAAAAGGGTCTAAATGCAGCAGATGGAGAGTCACGTGATCAGTGCAGCTCCATTTCTCCACAGGAAATAACATCACCTCCACTTTATTTCAATGACTCACAATAAGACGCCTTTAGTAAACTCCACTAACCCAATTAGAGTCTAAAACAGCCAATGTACCGATGGCCACTCTAACCAACTACGATGTAGGACTAAAACACCAAACGCTCTACCACCTGAGCCACTGTCGTCTCAGACTGTGGTATTGGGGCTTCTTCTTCTTATATGTTAAGAATTTGTATTCAAAGGAAAATAATCTATGCTTTATTAATGCATTTACCTTTAGACCTGGTTTAGACATAATTTATTCCAATTGTGGTCTACTTTAGAGCCTTTTTACTATGGTTTATCCCTGACTAACGTTGAGCTAGGCCTGCTGGTACTTGGAAGCTTAAAAATATTAATCTGTAAAGTTTGGGAAATCCTTCTCTGTCACGCTGTAATGTTTACACTGAAATCTTTTAAAACAACAGACTTTTACTTTATTATACATTGGATCCTCTTTCCTGTCAGACTTCTCTTCTATTTCAGACTTCTTTCTATCTATTCTTTCAACATGCACATGCACATTTGGTTATTTAGATTTGGACAAGAAAGTCATTTCCTCCACCACAGTAATGTTTGAGCCCGAGACACAATCAACACCAGATAAGATTAGAAAGAAAAATGATAATATGGTAGTTTTTAAGTATATTTTATGCTGACTGTTGTTAATCATTATGTTTTTCTTTCTGAAGCTCCGTTTCCATCGAGAAATCTGCCGTGGCATTTGCTGATGTTGTTCGTGCGTACTGTAATAGCGTTTACCATCCTGTTAACGATTTCCCTCTGTTACCTGAAGATCATTAGTAAGAAATACTATGTTGTTTCATTATATTCATATTGCCTCTCATTCAAACTTAATAACTGAAGGATTGCTCTTGTTCCAGGAAAACATGGTGGCAAATGGTAAGACTTGTAGAAACTGTTTTTAATTGACAAATGACGCAGTTACTCCTGCCTTTCTTCAACCTCTTGTTACCTGTAAATCACTGTCAGCCAATCACAATGCATTTTCTTTGCCTCTCACCCAATCAAACCAACGCTCTGCTCTTGCTTCGTTCTGTCATTTTTGGCTTGACTTATTTGTGTGTGATAAATATGTTTATTGTCCGTCAGAAAATGACAGACGCTTTCTGTCTATATCTATAACGTTAGCACGGGCTAGCTGAAGCTCGTTAATCCTACCTATTTGGAGGTTTTTTGGATCTAGCTCCCTAATTTAAAATGTTATAGTGAAAGGATCACATTAGGACGATGTTGCGCATGTTAAGATAAAGACCAGTGGGTCACGCAATGGGAAAACATTAATAAATCAATACATAAAACAACTGCCTCCCAAATATGGAGAGAATTTGCATGGAAATTCCAAATGAGATATTTTTTAACACCAATCCAACAGTCTAAATATCAAAATCTATAACATCAAAATGTTGGAGAGACTGTGGAGAGAAAATAGCAAATTATTTCCATATCTTCTGGTCATGTCCACATTTGAAAATATACTGGGAAAATATATTGAACGAAATACAGAGGGTGCTAAACATGGATAAAACTATCATCATGTTGGGCTTAACATCAGTGGGAGAGTTTAGTAAAGAAGATCTATATCTTCTTAGAATATTAAGGGTAAGTGCTCTCAAGCTAATTACTAATAACTGGCTACAAAAAATAAGCCCAACCATAGATAAATGGAGGAAACTGATTGATAAAATTAAGGAAATGGAACGAATAACTTTCAAAATAAGAGGACAGGAAACAATTGGTCTAGAAATGTCGGAGAAATGGGAGAAATATCTTAATTTAAAAAACTAATAAAAAATTGATAAAGCAGTCAAAAAAAGAGGATGTAAAACCATTAACAGCCACTAAGGGGAGCACTTATCACTTAATCACTTATTGTTTTTTCTTGTTTTCTTCTTACTTTTTGTTGTTGTTTTGTTTACCTTTGTATTTCTTTATACATATTTTTCTTTTTATGTTTAACCTGTGGGCATATAACACTGTTATATGATACATTATTTCAAATAACAAACTTTTAAGTATAAAACTTAAAATAACATGAAATATTGTAAAAATATGGCTGATAGTGGAGTATTTCTCACAGGGAATACAGATGTAAGAACGGTAAATAAATGTGAACTGGGAGCCATGCACTGCACATTTTGCATGTGCTGCATGGGCCCCAAGTTCACATCACAACATATCTATATTGTAAGAAACAGAACATCTGTATAATCACTATAAGAAACACAATAAAATAAAAAATTTAAAAAAAAATTAAAAAAGATAAAGACCAGAAGAGAGGCAAAACAGTTTTAAAGAAAAGTCCAGGAGCCAGGAACTTCAGGAGCCATTTCCTTATTGGCCACAATTTGTTCAATCTTAATTTACAGTCTAATGGGTTTGACTTTGGTCGATTCTGCCCATTTAATTTTTTTTTTTTTCCACAGCTGTCCAGGCAAGAACTCTGGTAATTCACAATGCTGCATTCACTTTCACTGTATTGAACAAGATATACAGAGAGTGATTGTTTGTTCTGTTGTACTGTCTTTTTCAGATGACTCCAACTCCAACAATCCAAACAGCAACGCTCTGGTAAAGAGAAACAATGGGGGGGTACTTCTCATCTCATCACCTTATGATCAAAGAGCTTTTCAAAAACAGCAACAGAAATAATGCTAATCTAATAATCAGTCCATTGTTGTAGTTTTCAAAATCAAGCGTGTGATTTCTTTGACAGTTGTGTTTTATGCATTTGTTTTCCTTGTTTTTTCTTAGCCTCTGTCTGAGAGACTCGACAGTTTGATCTCAGCCACTTCTACTGTCTACTGTTCACCTGGTAGGAGTCTAAAGTTCAGTCATTAGCAGGGTGCGATTTGTCAAAAAACAGAAGGGGGGATAGTCACTCAATCACTTATTGCCTCAAAAGCACATACATTTCATGTTGTTGAACTTTAAACCCAGTGTTGTAAGATGTGTTCTGTCTAGTAGTAGCTCAGTGTGTGTGGAGCGGAGGGTGAAGTTGATGCCGCTGTGTGCAGGGCGTCCGTGCCTGTGTGTTTTTGGGCTGAATATAAGCGCGCACAGCCCAATGCTGTGGACTAGGCAATGCTGTGCCTAACCCTAGGCAGATATTTACATATATGTATGAGACACATAGGCCTATGTTACGTGTTCGTCTGTATAGTTTTGGATTATATTCAGCGAGGGAGACAGGAGATGGGAGACTTCAAATGGCCTGTGCATAGACGACAGAAGTAGGGGGGTGGGCGACCCCTGGAGAGCGCGTGTTGCTCAGGGAGTTGGGCCGTTTTGGAAAACTCTTGATTATCAAACTTTAAGTAACCAGCATAGTGTGACCAGGGCGACAGGGTGTCACACATGGCTGGGGGCATTAACGCACGGGTTGCGCAGGTTACGGGATCCTCCCCGCAGGCTGCCCGCGGATCGGGGTCCGGTCATAGAATTCTCCTTTGATCGCGGGCCGGGTTGGGGCGGTTTCGCCACTCATTGCCGCCATGCGCGCATTCCTACAGTAGTTCAGCCACGATTCATTCTATCATCTTTACAGCGGGTTTTTTGACGTAAAATAAGCAGCGTTTTGCTGCTTGTGATCCAGAGACGCTTTTGTGGAGCTCAAAGTCTCCACGGCATGTGCGTCTGTGCGCGTCTTCTCTGTCCCTCTCCTGCAGCTGCACAGGAGGGAGAGAGAGCGCGAGGGGAGACACGCCAGTCCCATTCATTTCAAGCTCATTTCTGTATGTGTGCAAAACAGATTTAACTGATCATAAAGTCAATCAGGATACATAACACAGTTCCCTGTGCATATTCATTCATCAGAAATGACACATGCAGTAGCCTTATAGGCTACACTTAAAAAGTCCACTCTCACAATATAGTTCCCGGGCCTGTGCCATCCCGGGAGCGCGTCAGCTTTCAGGCATTCAGAAGAAAAAAATACAACACCTATTTGCAAAGTTCTGCAAAAATCCTGGTGCTGGTGACGAGACATGCGATCCATGAGTGTTTCTGACTCCGAAGACCCAGCAGAAGTAGGGATAGGGATAAAAGAAACAGAGACAAGAAAACCAGAAGGGGGGAAAATCCCCCCATCCCCCCCAGCAAATCGCACCCTGGTCATTAGAATAAATATTTCACAATAGGATCACTCACGTAACATTATATTTCCAGCAGGTTCCCCAAGTGAGAACGAAGAGGAGCTTAACAGCGAGGATGATTATGAGGCAAGGCACTTTACTTAATTACACTAACACTGACTACATATTATGTTAAATATGATGCTTGCTAATGCTACTGCTAATCTTCTTTTTGTAGAATACAGTTTAAAGCCAGATCCCTCTTCCCTGTGGATCCGGTTCCAGCAACAATGGACAGTTTACTGCAATAACTGATGCAACATATTTTGTGCTAAATACATGAGTGCATAGTTTATGGTAAATCAGAAACAGCCAAAACTGCTCTATTTGTGATAAATGCATTAGACCTTCAGATGGAGTCAGTATTTTCTGTAAAAACAAAGCCCAGACTTCAGCTTAACTTGAGTACACAATGCTTCAGACAGTACAGGAACCTGGTAGCCTTCAAAATGAGCATTGCCATTATTATATTATTATTATATGATGCTTGCAAGTGTTTTGACCTCCAAGAATGTCACATGAAAATGACCTATAGCACCTGGAACCGAACCATTTGTTTTGTTCTTGAATAGTCAGTCATTTCTGCTTTTGTGACTTACGTGTTTAAAACTGTGTGATAAGATAAGGTCATAACTTGTGTTATAATGTAACTTTAGGCATTTTTGATATATATTTGAACCACGAACAACTTAGGCCCTGTCCCAATTCAAACCCTTGCCCTCGCTTTGAGCCTTCCCCTTGATTTTGCGCGTTCCCGCGGAGAGGTAGGGTGTCCCAATACTTAGGGAGCAAGAGGAAGTGGCTATCTCCCCTTGAAAAGGCCCCTCCGCAGCGAGTCAGGTCAGGAGCAGACTTGGGGCCGAGGGAGTATAAACATGGCGGCTACCGGTGGAAGCGACAATTACTAATGTAATAATATATACGCAAATAAGCCTGTCAAAATTCTGAAATGTGTTGGAATATCTTAGTTAGATGTATATGCAATGGACTTTTAAGTTATAGTTTGAAAGTCGCTATTTGACGATGTTCGTAAAAATGCCGAGTCCTTCGCCAGAGTCTGCCCGTCAGTATACACTGACGGCCGGGTGTGTGTCCCGGTGTGTCCCGGTGCACGTGCATGTGGATGTTTTGTGCTTATTCAGGTTCTCAATCTACTGACTCTGATTCAAGCTTTCAGTAAACAAAATGGTCTCAAGCTGAACTCTTTCTCCTGTGAGGACTGTTGCTTGTTTACGTTCTACTTATGTGACATAGATGATTATTGATTATCGAAAACAGTAATGCATCACGTTTAATGTCGTTTAACAATAGACTGGATGTAAACTATACGATCTGAATGTGTAGGTCGTCTTGTTTTTAGACACAATGGTAGTTGGCAGCTAAGTTGAGCCAAGTGCCAAAATTAAACGAAACAACATACCTGAAACATCCCGACCGTCACAACGTAGATAAATCAACATGGCACCCACAAGAGGCAGGAGCTACGTATTTCTTGTCATTGTAGTTTATGTGTATAAACTGTGTATTACCGCTTTCTACTCTAGACGGGGGTGAAATCAGACACGTCGATGTTGCGCGTGACGTAAGGTACACGTTCTTCGCCGCAATTTGCATACTAGTGTTGTCCCAGTCCTTAGGGAGAATCTTCACTTGCACTTCCCTCACTGAGGAGACTTTACTGTGGAGGGAACACAGCGAGTGTTCTCAGAGGCAAGTGTTGGAATTGGGACAGGGCCTTACTGCTTCTCCTCATGTCTGAAAAGGTTGGTGACCCTTATCCTGAGATATTCCCTTTTATTTGTGTTATAGCTTGTTTATCTAAAGTTTTGTCATGGTCCTTACCATTGGTTTTGCCCCAATAAGCCTTATTAGCCTATATTATTCAATTAAATCCAAACTGAACAAGCCCCTCGTTAGCTCATCGTGTTTCCACTATCCCACCCACTGGCCCTGCAGCGCAGCAGAGAGCGCTCAGAGAGAGGAGGAAGTGAGAGCAGAGGCATCTCCTGCACTTGTGCCCTTTTGATTTTTGAGCTCCTGCCCCTCTGTAGCTCTCTGCACGGCCCTGTTGCAAAGGATGCCTTTTCATTGTAGTATTAAAGCAGCTTTGTGCTCAGTGTATTGTACAACTATATTTAAAAATATCTAGCATATTTATCTAAGGGTATCAAGGCAGAGGTGACCTATAAAGTACTTTGACAAAAAGTCTGAAATGTGCATAATACAGGACCTTTAAGAGGCCCATGTGAACCAGTAGACATGTTCTTGTGAATCTGTGCTGGAGCCACTGCTTATTTCAGCACATTGTAATAAACTGTTGCCTGATCAGTGCAGCCCGTCCACACTGCTGCATGCATTCAAGTGCGCTACAACATCACGGGGCAGTAAATAATTCACAGAAAAATAATGTATTTGGCATTTTTTCCCATATCGGACCAATAACGATATTAGAAAAAAAGTGACAAATATCGGCCAATAATATCAGCACTGCTGATACACAGTATCGTCCATCCCTATTGCTGACGAAGCCCCTTGAAGTGAACAGCGAAACAAGTTTAAAAAAGTCTCCTGTATGACTGAGAAACTACAAAACCTGAATGCATATTTACTTTCACATTTAGGGACATGTAACATTGACATTTTTTGATTAAATATCATTGTTAAGCTGTGTAAAATAAAGATTTCTTTCTTTTTCCGAGCACATCTCATCTCTATACCACAATCGGAGCCACCAGCAGGAGCCATTGACTACACCTGTGTTTAAACTGATGAGACATAATGTGACATTATGCAGCGTATACAGTATATTGCAGTATAATGCATTTTTAGCTGATAGTCGGACTTAATCTTCTAAACCTTCTTAGGACTTGATATGGAACAAACGTGATTATACACACATTGATTATGTTTCAATTTTCACGTCTCTTGATGAAGGACAGACTGTGTACATATAGAATTTGTCTTGAAATGTGTGAGACTTATTTTCCCCCCATTGGTCATTAAGCCAAACTGAACAAAGAATCTGGTTGAGCTGTGCAACACATTTCTCACGGCTTTCCTATATTTAAACTCTGACATATGAAACAACTCTCTCTATGTTGAAGAGCACTGTTTCGTTGCCCCATTAAAGTGTCTTTCCTGTGGGTCATGAGCTGCACATTGAACACTTTGCAGTTCAGAGACAGAAGTTAATCATGGCTGGATATCTTTTATTTGTCATCTTTACGAGTGAGTAAAGTATTTATTTTGTTTTATATTCATTTATTTGTCAGTGGTTTGGAGTCTGTACAAATTAAATAATGTTTCAATAGGTGGTTTAATAAATACAATAGAAGATAATTTTATTTATTTTTTTAGCAAGTATAATACATGCCTCTAGTGATTATGATAGAACAATATCTAACCAGCCATATGACAAAAAATGTAATTATGTCATAAGTTACAAATATATTATAGATATATTTTAAGAGAAACAGTCCCGATCAAAAGTTTAAGGCCACCGAAAATGGCAAAAATTCCCATTCTGCATGGTTGGATCTTAACAAGGTTCCAAGTAGAACTTCAAAATGCCACAAGAAGAAAAGGGAGTGAGAGTAAAGTATTTGAGTAAACGTTTTATTGAAAACAACAAATACAGTAAACTGAAAAGGTTTTGCAACTGATCAAATCTGTGCAAATGTGGATTCAGTGCCATTTTCTGTCAGGTTTTCACACTGTCATGACGTCCTGATGGCAAAGGATTTTTTTTTTCTCGTTTTGGTTTTTGAGCTGTGTAAGCAGAGCCTCTCGCAGCACTTCATCATTGCTCAGTGCAGATGTTACAGAGAGCATCCCTCATGACTGAGGTCCTCGTCTGTGGGAACTACTGGTTACTGGTCTGCAGTCGGCTCCAGTAACAGCCTTCATTTGGGTCGAGGGTCGTCCAGTGTCTTGACACTTGACCAATTGGATCCTCAGGCTCAGAGCTGGTGACATTTTTATTTCAGTTCCACTTGACTATTTTGCTCCAGAACCTTCAGGATCTTGAAATTGTAAATGACTGTTTCACTGCATATATGGTCACATATAGCGACTTTCTATCCTGCTTGAGGCACTCAGAGTTTTATATCGAGGAACAACTCTCATTCAAACACCAATGTAAACAGACACTGAAGCAAGGGGGGGTGAAGTGTCTTGCCCAAGGATTTGAACCGCCGACCCTCCGGTCACAAGACTATCAGCAGTGGCGTGCTGTGAGAGGCCCTGCTTTTGCAGCTCAACAACCCGACCACGTTCAAAATGAGATTTATTGTTGCCTTTGCATCAGGACGTGTAACTGCCTCTCACATTAGGTCTTATTTGTCAATATTTTTTGTTCCTGCTCCCTCTAGTGGTAGAGTCGACGGAACAATTATTTTAATATTTAGGTTCCGCACGACCTTGATTTTTTTTTTTGTTATTTTTTTGTTATTTTTATTTTTATTAATAAACAGGATTTATTTCATATCAATACAAATACATTAAAATGATACAAATTACCCACGACCCAACCATCCACGTCTACCCCACCTAAGCCATCCACCCACCTCTCCCATACCCACCCTCAACCTCAACAAACAGTCCATGTCATAAATATTGAAACTGGCCATCATTGAGTACAATTCCATCAAAACAAACGAACGAACAAACAAACAAACAAACAAAACAAAAACAAGCAAACAAGCAGAAAGATAAACAGGCAAACAGACACACAGACAAAACAAGCGAAAATAAAAGCTTAAAACTATTGCGGGAAAAAAAAAAAAAAAACAAAAAAAAAAAAAAACACATGGATATTACAATAGCAACAGTAGTAATAATAATGATCATAAATCAACTTAATCAAGATTTACAATTTGTGTTAGTATCTAAGATAACACCCCAGACTTTGTTAAAGATCTGTGGTTTACCTATAACATTATATTTAATTTTTTCAGGAGTACAATATGACAGAAGTTCATTCCACCAGTGTTGTTTTGTGGGAGGGATTTGATTTTTCCAATATAGGAGAATGCATTTTTTTGCTGCTGCCATTGCCAGCAGGATCAATTTCTGTTCATAGTAATTTAGGCCAGTTCTATATAATGGTTTTGTGTCACCCAGCAGAGCAAGGCTGGGATCCATTGGGATCCGTTTTCTGAGAAGTTTGCTTACCTTTGAAAATACTTCCCCCCAGTAGGTATTTAGTTTACTGCACTTCCAAAACATATGAAAGATGTCAGCACCATCTACATCACATCTTTGGCAGCTAGATGATGTGTTGTAAAACTGATGCAGTTTACTTGGGGAGTAATATGTACGGTTTAAAAGATTAAGCTGAATTAGTCTATGTCTAGTATTTGAGAGAATGGTTTGAGAGTCTCTGAGGATTTTCTCCCATTCTTCCGTAGTATATACTTTCCCCAGGTCCTTTTCCCAGTTTTCTTTTTTGATTAAATAATCGTGATCAGAATATTTGTTAATCATTGAATAAATTTGGAGATTAGGTTTTTTGATGATATTATAGATTCTATTTTTGAGCACAAAGGGCTTTCGTTTATTTTGGGAAAAGATTTACCGGTCTTGACCCTTATCCAGCTTTTTAATTGTAAATATTTATAAAAGTCAGCGGGGGTAAGATTATATTGATCTTTAATACCAGAGAACTCTCTAAACATACCATTCTTGCAAAGATCTCCAACATTGCATATCCCAGCTTGTTTCCATCTATGTAAAATTCCATCTGAAAGTCCCAGCGGTAAAGCTGGGTTATGCCATAGTGGGGTTTCAGTATAAATTTTATGATTTGACCTTATTCTCTTATGACAATTCTGCCAACATTTTAAAGTGTGGTTCATAATTGGATTTTTAATTATTTCTCCAAGATCATCCATATCACCAAAATATTTTAACCTATCTGTTGGAAGTGAGAGGCATATATGCTGTTCAATATTAGTCCAAGAAGGGGTATAATCCTTATTATAAGGTTGGGACCATATCCAGATATTGCGTAACTGTGCAACATACAGTAATAGTACAATTTAAAAATCGGGCAGATTAATACCTCCCTTTTCGGGGGGTGACTTTAGTTTAGATAATTTGATCCTAACATGCTTGAAGGACCAGATACATTTTGATATCAATGAGTCTATGGTTGTGAAGAGTGAAGTAGGGCATTTGACTGGAATAGTCTGGAAGAGATAGAGAAACTTAGGGAGGATAGCCATTTTTACAAGATTTACTCTCCCAATAAGAGAGAGAGGTAGGTCCTTCCATTTATGTATATTTGCTTTTAAGTTATCAATCAAGGGCCCATAATTTAATCTATAAATTTGGTTCAGATCGTTACTAATATTAATACCTAAATAGCGAAGGCCTTTGGGGCTCCATTTAAAACAGCTTACATACGGGATTTGATTTAAAGCCGACTCATTCAAGGGCATTATTTCAGTTTTCCCATAATTAATTTTATAGCCTGAAGCCTTACTATAATCTTCTAAAAGCCGCATCAGGTAAGGTATAGAGCTTTTTGGGTCGGTCATATATATTAGTAAATCATCTGCGTATAGAGAAGTTTTAAGATCCTGGTTGCCAATGTTTATTCCCTTTATGTTTTCATCATTACGTAGGGCAGTTGCCAAAGGTTCAATAGCTATAGCAAAAAGTAAAGGCGATAAACAGCAGCCTTGACGACATCCTCTTTCCAGAGTAAAAGGTTTAGATGTAGTGCCATTTGTCATCACCATAGCTACTGGTGCCCTATATAAAATTTGTATCCACTTTAAAAAGGAGTCTCCAAAATCATGGCCTGTAAAATTTTAAAGATAAAATTCCATTCAATACGATCGAAAGCCTTTTCAGCATCGATCGCAATAACTGCTCTTGGTTCAGGGATATCTTTTGACAGTATTAATGCATGGAATAGTTTTCTAATATTATCCGAGCCTTGGCGGCCTTTAATAAAGCCGGTCTGATCAACATGAATCAGGTGTCCTATACATTTTTCAAACTTGTTTGCCAACACTTTGGAGAGTACCTTGAAGGAGACATTAAGCAAGGATATTGGTCTATAAGAGCTGCATAGTTGCTCATCCTTTCCAGGTTTTAAGAATACATTAATGCAGGCCTCTTCCAATGAGTTGGGTAATCTTCCATTTTTAAAGGTTTCTCTAAACATATTCATTAGAGGGGGTAACAGGGAATTTACATATTTCTTAAAGAATTCTGCAAGAAACCCATCGGGTCCTGTAGCTTTATTTGTTTTTAACATGGAGATTGCATCTTTTACCTCCTTCTCTGTAATATCTGCATCTAGACTGTGTTTCATATCTTCTGAAAGAATAGATAGATTTATTTTGCCCAAAAAAGAATTATTCATATTGGATGCAGCTTCTGTTTTGTACAAATTTCTATAGTAATTTTCAAAACATTTATTTATCTGCAAAGGATCAGTAACTATTCCGCCCCTTCATTCTCAATGCCTTTTATAGTTTTCTCCTGTTCTTGTTTTTTTATGAGCCAGCTAAGCATTTTCCCAGTTTTTTCACCTTTTTCATAATAATGGTATTTTGTTATCGCCATTTGAGCTTCGGCTTTTGCGGTCAGAAGATTGTTATATTCCAATCGTTTCAAAGTCAGCTTATCTTTTATGTTCTCGTCCTCAGTTTCAGCATATTGTCTTTCCAAGTTAAGTATCTCTTCTTCCAATTTGGTATTGGCTTTCTTATTTTCTTTCTTTTGGTGAGCAGTGTAAGAAATTATCTGCCCACGAATATAAGCAATTAATGATTCCCAAACAGCTGAAGCAGAGGCTGTATTGGTATTTATTTTTAAGAATTCTGTAATTTCTTTCTGTACAAAATTGTCAAGCACTGGATTATTTAGAAGGTGCGCATTAAGTTTCCACCTTCTAAAGTATATTTTACGATTGATAGCCAATTTCATTTTCAATGGGCTGTGATCTGAAAGGATTCGTGGCAAGTACTCACATGCTAACACATTGGGTTCCAAAGAGGATGAGATTAAAAACATATCAATTCTTGTGTGTACCCCATGTACATGAGAAAAAAAAGAGTAGTCTCTTTCATTTGGATTCCTATCTCTCCATATATCTAAATAACCCAGATCTTTCATACCTTCTCTTAGCACTATAGCAGCTTTTGAGAGTGGTATTTGACCATTGTTTGATTTGTCTATACTTGGGTTTAGTATTAGGTTAAAATCCCCACCAATAATGCAATGAGCGTCTGTTTGAACGGATTCAAGAAGCACATTCTTGTAAAATTGAGGGTCATCTGCATTCGGGGCATAAATATTAATTAAAGTTATTTGGGACCCAAGATGATCAAGCTTCACAACCAGCATTCTGCCCTCTGGATCTTGGTTGGATTGTAGTATTTTTATATCTAGCTTCTTATGAATTAACACAGCTACACCTCTTGATTTTGAGTTATAAGAGTTATAAAGTACTTTACCCACCCAATCTCTTTTCAGTTGTTCATGTTCTTTGTCTATTAAATGCGTTTCTTGTAAAAGTAATATATCGCACTGCTGTTTTTTAAAGTACTCCAATATTTTTTTCCGTTTAATAGGGTTATTTATTCCATTAACATTTGATGAAATTATAGTTATACTACTAAGCATTTACCAATAAAAAAAGACAATAACAGTAGTCGTAAAAAACAAAAAAAAAAAAACAAAAGAAAACACCGCACACACACACACACCACACACACACAATGAGAGAAGAGAGAGAGAAAGAGAAAAAAAGAAAGAAAAAAATTGGCCAGTTGTCTTCCCCCTTTCCCCATATTCCACCCGCTTCCCGCCCCCAATAGTAAAATTAAAATAGGTTTAAACATGATAAACCGTATGTTACCTTCCCATCCACCAAGAGTTTACAACCAAACAAATGCATGTGGTTATCTTAACAGTGGATATCAACAGAGAAGCTCAGAGCAAGTAGAGATTAGTTTTAGAGTGCATACTGCAGCTTTCACGGTCTATGGTTTTCACTCACGGCAAAGAGCAAGTTCGGCGCCGGGGGCGCAGCGCAGTTAGCATCGTCGAGATGGCTCCGGGGTCGTAATCTGTTGGATGTACCTTTCCACCGCAGACGGTGAAGAAAAAGTAGTTGTCACGTCTCCGTAGATGCGCATTTTTGCAGGGTAAAGAAGAGCTCCAGTTATGCCCATGGCTTTCAGCGTAGCTCTCACGCCATCAAACTCCTTTCGCCTCTTCAAAACCTCCGCGGGATAGTCCGGAAAAAAGAAGACGGGCTGGTTTCTGAAGAGCAGCTCCCGTTTTTTCTGAGCCAGGTCCAATATTTTTTCCGGTCGGATGTATTCTGTAGGGACAACAGGACGACCCTCGGTTTGTCTTTCTGCTGCGGAGAGTTTGGTATTCTCCATGCCTTCTCAATCACCAGGCCGGTTCTGAAGTTGTCCTCGCCCAGCAGCTGTGGTATCCACCTGGCCAGGAATCCTGGAAGATCTCCATGCTCGCTGCCCTCCGGTAAGGCGATCAAACGAAGGTTTTTGGCTCGTTGGTTATCTTCTAGTCGTTGTTGTTTCTTTTCCAACTCTTGAATGCGTTTCTCCATCGCTAGCAGTTTCTCCTTGTTAGTATGAATATTGTCTTCGTTTGCGCTTACTCGTGTTTGCACTTCTTCCAATTGCTCGTTGAGATTCCCGAGAGAAGTGTCTATATGTTGTTGTAAACCGTTCACTTTGGTGTCAATGTGCATAGTAATCTCTGCGTTGCTTTTGAGGATTAAGTTGTACAGCGATTCCAAGTCAATATTTGATGGAGTTGGATTCATTGTTCGTCGGGGGTTACTTGGTTGTAGCTTTTTGTCGTGCTCTTGTCTTGTGGAGTTACAAGTTGCCCCTCAAAGAGTTTTCACATCAAATATAGAAAGTTTCTTTCCACTGTGTTTAAGAAAGGTTTGACTCACGGCATTTGAAAGCGTTTTTTTTTTTGGTCAAAAGTGGAGGGAGGTCGTGTTGCTGCTCACACCACTGCCACCATCGCACGACCTTGATTTAATGCGCACTCAGTCCAGCCACGCTACAACCAGAAGCCACTTCTTCAGCTCGACTCCGTAATTTAACAAGAACAATGTGAAATGAATACAAAGAAAACTAAAGAAACGACAAAAGGAAAGAATTAAGAGAAGACAATTAAGAGCTCAAGGACATTTAGCCCCTCGTGGAGGTCAGCTCACGAGGTTTGTCATAAGTTTTGTCAATTTTAAGTTATATTTTATTGTCAATTTTATGTTTATAATTTTTGTTTGTGTTTTCTTATTGTGCCCAGTTCTCACGGGTTGCCAAATGGTTGTAAAGCCAATAAACCCCGTTTTAACCACCTCGTGCCTATGCTAAATCCTTGAGGGTGCTACAGGACGTCATGACAGAATACCTGACAGAAAATGACACTGAATCCACATTTTGAGATTTACTTTTTTGTTTTTATCTCACTCCCATTTCTTCTTGTTCCATATTTAAGATCTACTTGGAACCTTGTTAAGATCCATCCATGCAAAATGAGAATGTTTGCCATTTTTCAACTGATCTTAAACATTTGATCTGGACTGTATAAGATATAAACATGCATATCTAATCTAATATTGAAACTTTTATTCAACAGCTGTGTTGTCAAAGGCCAGAGCGGAAGGTAACGCGATATTTATTTTGAGCTTTAAATCATGTAATGTATCTTTATCCAAAAAAAAACAAATATTCTGACTGGTCATTTTATCAGCCGAGGATGCTAATACAATTGTTCAGGGACTTTATCAAATTATTACATGTGAAAAACACACACATGCAAGAGCACTTTTGAAAATTCAATTCAGTTTTAGTTTTATTCTACATTTAGCCAATTTATTTTTAAATTGTATATTAGCTTTGTTTTTAACTTCATGTAAATGTAATTGACTAAATGTAACATTTCTGTTATCTATACTTTCATATCATTTTATTCAAACATATTTAATGGAGTTTCAGAGAGTTTCTCCCACGTGTACAGAGGACCAGACTTGTTCACTGAGCATTACATTTGAATGATATGGGTTTACATTTTGGCCTGTGGTGATGGTAAATATGAGCTCTTGTGCAGAAGAATATAATAGTAATATAAATACAACTTCAAATGTTTTGTTAAAGAAACAATATTGTGACTTATCTCTTAGAATAATAAAGAACATACAATGTATTTTTTAGACATAATTTAGTCCAATTGTGTCTACTTTAGATACTTTTTTACTATGGTTTATCTCTGACTACGTTGATCTAGGCCTGCTGGTACTTGGAAGCTTAAAAAATATTAATCTGTAAAGTTTGGGAAATCCTTCTCTGTCACGCTGTAATGTTTACACTGAAATCTTTTAAAACTACAGACTTTTACTTGTTTATGTATTGGATCCTCTTTCCTGTCAGACTTCTCTTCTCAGACTTCTTTCTATCTATTCTTTTAACATGCATGTGCACATTTGGTTATTTAGATTTGGACATGAAAGTCATTTCCTCCACCACAGTAATGTTTGAGCTCAGCACACAATCAACACCAGATAAGATTAGAAAGAAAAATGATAATATGGTGTTTTTAAGGATATTTTATGCTGACTGTTGTTAATCATTATGTTTTTCTTTCTGAAGGTCCATCGAGACATCTGCCGTGGCATTTGCTGATGTTGTTCGTGCGTACTGTAATAGCGTTTACCATCCTGTCAACAATTTACCTCTGTTACCTGAAGATCATTAGTAAGAAATACTATGTTGTTTCATCATATTCATATTGCCTCTCATTCAAACTTAATAACTGAATGATTGCTCTCGTTCCAGGAAAACATGGTGGCAAATGGTAAGACTTGTAGAAGCTGTTTTTAATTGACAAATGACGCAGTTACTCCTGCCTTTCTTTATCCTCTTGTTACCTGTAAATCACTGTCAGCCAATCACAATGCATTTCCTTTGCCTCTCACCCAATCAAACCAACGCTCTGCTCTTGCTTCGCTCGTCATTTTTGGCTTGACTTATTTGTGTGTGATAAATATGTTTATTGTCCGTCAGAAAATGGACAAAGAGTGGAAAAATTGTTATTCCCGTAAAAATTTATTTTTCCCCTTACACGGGCTAGCTGAAGCTCGTTAATCCTACCTATTTGGGAGGTTTTTTGGATCTAGCTCCCTAATTTAAAAATGTTATAGTGAAAGGATCACATTAGGATGATGTTGCGCATGTTAAGATAAAGACCAGTGGGTCACGCAATGGGAAAACATTAATAAATCAATACATAAAACAACTGCCTCCCAAATATGGAGAGAATTTGCATGGAAATTCCAAATGAGATATTTCATAACACCAATCCAACAGTCTAAATATCAAAAATCTATAACATCAAAATGTTGGAGAGACTGTGGAGAGAAAATAGCAAATTATTTCCATATCTTCTGGTCATGTCCACTTTTGAAAATATACTGGGAAAATATATTGAACGAAATACAGAGGGTGCTAAAAATGTATAAAACTATCATCATGTTGGGCTTAACATCAGTGGGAGAGTTTAGTAAAGAAGATCTATATCTTCTTAGAATATTAAGGGTAAGTGCTCTCAAGCTAATTACTAACAACTGGCTACAAAAAATAAGCCCAACCATAGATAAATGGAGGAAACTGATTGATAAAATTAAGGAAATGGAACGAATAACTTTCAAAATAAGAGGACAGGAAACAATTGGTCTAGAAATGTGGGAGAAATGGGAGAAATATCTTAATTTTAAAAACTGAATAAAAAATTGATAAAGCAGTCAAAAAAAAGAGGATGTAAAACCATTAACAGCCACTAAGGGGAGCACTTATCACTTAATCACTTATTGTTTTTTCTTGTTTTCTTCTTACTTTTGTTGTTGTTTTGTTTACCTTTGTATTTCTTTATACATATTTTTCTTTTTATGTTTAACCTGTGGGCATATACACTGTTATATGATACATTATTTCAAATAACAAACTTTTAAGTATAAAACTTAAAATAACATGAATATTGTAAAAATATGGCTGATAGTGGAGTATTTCTCACAGGAAATACAGATGTAAGAACGGTAAATAAATGTGAACTGGGAGCCATGCACTGCACATTTTGCATATGCTGCATGGGCCCCAAGTTCACATCACAACATATCTATATTGTAAGAAACATAACATCTGTATAATCACTATAAGAAACACAATAAAATAAAAAATTATAAAAAAATTAAACAAGATAAAGACCAGAAGAGAGGCAAAAAAGTTGTAAAGAAAAGTCCAGGAGCCAGGAACTTCAGGAGCCATTTCCTTATTTGGCCACAATTTGTTCAATCTTAATTTACAGTCTAATGGGTTTGACTTTGGTTGATTCTGCCCATTTATTTATTTATTTTTTTCCACAGCTGTCCAGGCAAGAACTCTGGTAATTCACAATGCTGCATTCACTTCACTGTATTGAACAAGATAAACAGAGAGTGATTGTTTGTTCTGTTGTACTGTCTTTTTCAGATGACTCCAACTCCAACAATCCAAACAGCAACGCTCTGGTAAAGAGAAACAATGGGGGGTACTTCTCATCTCATCACCTTATGATCAAAGAGCTTTTCAAAACAGCAAAAGAAATAATGCTAGTGTAATAATCAGTCCATTGTTGTAGTTTTCAAAATCAAGCGTGTGATTTCCTTGACAGTTGTGTTTATGCATTTGTTTTCCTTGTTTTTTCTTAGCCTCTGTCTGAGAGAGTCGACAGTTTGATCTCAGCCACTTCTACTGTCTACTGTTCACCTGGTAGGAGTCTAAAGTTCAATAGAATAAATATTCACAATAGGATCACTCACGTACAACATTATATTTCCAGCAGGTTCCCCAAGTGAGAACGAAGAGGAGCTTCACAGTGAGGATGTTTATGAGGCAAGGCACTTACTTAATTACACTAACACTGACTACATATTATGTTAAATATGATGCTGGCTAATGCTACTGCTAATCTTGTTTTGTAGAATACACTTTAAAGCCAGATCCCTCTTCCCTGTGGACCCGGTTCCAGCAACAATGGACAGTTTACTGCAATAACTGATGCAACATATTTTGTGCTAAATACATGAGTGCAGAGTTTTGTAATCAGAAAAAGCCAAACTGCTCTATTTGTGATAAATGCATTAGACCTTCAGATGAAAAGTACAATGGAGTCAGTATTTCTGTAAAAACAAAGCCCAGACTTCAGCTTAACTGAGGACACAATGCTTCAGATAGTGCAGGAACCTGGTAGCCTTCAAAATGAGCATTGCCATTATTATTATTATTATATGATGCTTGCAAGTGTTTGACCTCCAAGAATGTCACATGAAAATGACCTATAGCACCTGGAACCAAACAACCATTTGTTTTTGTTCTTGAATAGTCAGTCATTTCTGCTTTTGTGACTCACCTGTTTAAAACTGTGTGATAAGATGAGGTCATACCTTGTGTTATAATGTAACTTTAGGCATTTTGATATATATTTGAACCACAAACAACTTACTGCTTCTCCTCATGTCTGAAAAGGTTGGTGACCCTTATCCTGAGATATTCCCATTTATTTGTGTTATAGCTTGTTTATCTAAAGTTTTGTCATGGTCCTTAACATTGGTTTTGCCCCAATAAGCCTTATTAGCCTATATTATTCAATTAAATCCAAACTGAACAAGCCCCTCGTTAGCTCATCGTGTTTCCACTATCCCACCCACTGGCCCTGCAGCGCAGCAGAGAGCGCTCAGAGAGAGGAGGAAGTGAGAGCAGAGGCATCTCCTGCACAGAACAACGATCTAGTGCCCTTTTGATTTTTGAGCTCTGCCCTCTGTAGCTCTCTGCACAGCCCTGTTGCAAAGGATGCCTTTTCATTGTAGTATTAAAGCGGCTTTGTGCTCAGTGTATTGTACAACTATATTTAAAAATATCTAGCATATTTATCTAAGGGTATCAAGGCAGAGGTGACCTATAAAGTACTTGACAAAAAATCTGAAATGTGCATAAACCAGGACCTGAGACCCATGTGAACCAGTAGAAATGTTCTTGTGAATCTATGCTGGAGTTTCTTTATCTTTAGGACCACCGCTTATTCAGCACATTGAATAAACTGTTGCCTGATCAGTGCAGCCCGTCCACACTGCTGCATGCATTCAGTGCGCTACAACATCACGGCGCAGTAAATAATTCACAGGAAAATAATGTATCTGCCAATTTTTTCCCATATCGGACCAATGCCGATATTAGAAAAAGTGACAAATATCAGCCAATAATATCGGCACTGCTGATACACAGTATCGTCCATCCCTATTGCTGACGAAGCCCCTTGAAGTGAACAGCGAAACAAGTTTAAAAATGTCTCCTGTATGACTGAGAAACTACAAAACCTGAATGCATATTTACTTTCACATTTAGGGACATGTAACATTGAGATTTTGGATTAAATATCATTGTTAAGCTGTGTAAAAGAATGATTCTTTCTTTTTCGAGCACATCTCATCTCTATACCACAATCGGAGCCACCAGCAGGAGCCATTGACTACACCTGTGTTTACATTGATGAACATAATGTGACATTTTGCAGAGTATACAGTATATTGCAGTATAATGCATTTTTAGCAGATAGTCGGACTTCTTAGGACTTGATATGGAACAAACGTGATTATACACACATTGATTATGTTTCAATTTTCACGTCTCTTGATGAAGGACAGACTGTGTACATATAGAATTTGTCTTGAAATTGTGAGACTTATTTTCCCCCCATTGGTCATTAAGCCAAACTGAAAAAGAATCTGGTTGAGCTGTGCAACACATTTCTCACGGCTTTCCTATATTTAAACTCTGACATATGAAACAACTCTCTCTATGTTGAAGAGCACTGTTTCGTTACCTCATTAAAGTGGTTTTCTTGTGGGTCATGAGCTGCACATTGAACACTTTGCAGTTCAGAGACAGAAGTTAATCATGGCTGGATATCTTGTATTTGTCATCTTTACGAGTGAGTACAGTATTTATTTTGTTTTATATTCATTTATTTGTCAGTGGTTTGGAGTCTGTACAATTAAATAATGTTTCAATAGGTGGTTTAATAAATACAATAGAAGATCATTTTATTTATTTTTTTAGCAAGTATAATACATGCCTCTAGTGATTATGATAGGACAATATCTTACCAGCCATATGACAAAAAATTTAATTATGTCATAAGTTTACAAATATATTACAGATATATTTTAAGAGAAACAGTCCCGATCAAAAGTTCAAGACCACCGAAAAATGGCAAAAATTCCCATCTGCATGGTTGGATCTTAACAAGGTTCCAAGTAGAACTTCTAAATGCAACAAGAAGAAAAGGGAGTGAGAGTAAAGTATTTGAGTAAACGTTTTATGAAAACAACAAATACAGTCAACTGAAAAAGGTTTTGCAGCTGATCAATCTGTGCAAATGTGGATTCAGTGCCATTTTCTGTCAGGTTTTCACACTGTCATGACGTCCTGATGGCAAAGGATTTTGTTTTTTTCTCGTTTTGGTTGTGTTTTGGTTGTTGAGCTGCATAAGCAGAGCCTCTGCACTTCATCATTGCTCAGTGCAGATGTTACAGAGAGCATCCCTCATGACTGAGGTCCTCGTCTGTGGGAACTACTGGTTACTGGTCTGCAGTCGGCTCCACTAACAGCCTTCATTTGGGTCAAGGGTCGTCCAGTGTCTTGACAGACGGCAATTGGATCCTCAGGCTCAGAGCTGGTGACATTTGTTTTCAGTCTTCCACTTGACTATTTTGCTCCATAACCTTCAGGATCTTGAAATTGTAAATGACTGTTTCACTGTATATATCGTCACATATAGCGACTTTATATCCTGCTTTAGGCACTCAGAGTTTTATATCAAGGAACAACTCTCATTCACACACCAATGTAAACAGACACTGAAGCAAGGGGGGTGAAGTGTCTTGCCCAAGGGATTTGAACCGCCGATCCTTCCGGTCACAAGACTATCAGCAGTGATGGCGTGCTGTGAGAGGCCCTGCTTTTGCAGCTCAACAACCCGACCACGTTCAAAATGAGATTTATTGTTGCCTTTGCATCAGGACGTCATGACAGAATACCTGACAGAAAATGACACTGAATCCACATTTTTGAGATTTACTTTTTTTCTTTTGTCTCACTCCCATTTTCTTCTTGTTCCATATTTAACATCTACTTTGAACCTTGTTAAGATCCATCCATGCAAAATAGATGTTTTAACTGATCTTAAACTTTGATTGGGACTGTATAAGATATAAACATGCATATCTAATCTAATATTGAAACTTTTACTCAACAGCTGTGTTGTCAAAGGCCAGAGGGCAAGGTAATGAGACAAATTAAATATTTATTTTGAGCTTTAAATCATGTAATGTATCTTTATCAAAAACTTTTTTTTTCTGACTGGTCACTTTATCAGCCGAGGATGCTAATACAATTGTTCAGGGCCTTTCTCAAATTATTACATATGAAAAACACACACATGCAAGAGCACTTGTTGAAAAATATTCTGTGTTATTGTTTTCTACAATATATTTCAATTCAGTTTTAGTTTCAGTCCATTTCTTTTATAATTGTATTATAAGCTTTATTATCAACTTCATGTAAATTTAATTGATTAAATGTAAAAATTTATTTTGTCATCTGCTTTCATATAATTTTATTCAAACATATTTAATGGAGTTCCAGAGAGTTTCTCACACTTGTACAGAGGACCAGACTTGTTCATTGAGCATTACATTTGAATGATATGGGTTTACATGTTGGTAAATATAAGCTCTTGTGCAGAAGAATTTATTATAATAGTAATATAAATACAACTTCAAATGTTTTTGATAAAGAAACAACATTGTGACTTATGTCTTAGAATAGTAAAGAACATATAATGTCTTTTTTAACACTGATCATTCACAGATCTGGCTGCTCCAACACTGAGTGTGAAACCAGAGATCATCACCAAATCAGGATCAGTAACTTTACACTGTCAGACTCCTGTTCCTGTGACTCATTGCTTCTACAGTTTTGACAAAGCTCTGGGCAAAGAAATGCCTTGTCATCAAACTATCAACGGGAGTAAACTTCTGTCGTACTAAACAGAAACTTTCCTTCTGAAATAAATGTAGCATGTTTTTACCTCAATGTCAAAAACTCTCCCCACAGTGAGAAGAAAGTAATCAGTGTACGAGGTAGGAGTCTAAGTATATTATGCATAAATTACTCTTTTTATATGAATATAAATACTCATTTCTGTTTTCAGATCTTGGCCCACCCACTGTGTCCGTCATCCATCGGTGATCACAGAGTTCAGCAGTGTAACTCTGTATTGCAGCCGCCCATGTATGTATCTGTGTCCAGCTGTTCTTTCTACACTCTGAGTGGACTGCAGTGGGCGGGGTCGTCATGTACCCGGACTCTTAGAGGTTCTGATCTGCTGAAGAACAACCAGCCTGCTCCTGCTGAGGTTCAGGTCAAATGTTACTACACGGAACAAAATGAGGAAATGAGTCCATCCCCCACAGCGACAAAACAATTGTGGCTGTAAAGGTGACGTCTTAAACTGATATCGAATCCACTGTGTGAAAGTTTGGAAAAAAGTATGCGCTGTAACAATTTAAATAGTATGGAGTTATAAATCTCGATGCTACAGTGTGCATATTAAGCAAATACATTAATCAACAATAGATTGGAATTAAAAACAAATTGCAACTATAATTTACCCAGATTAAAGTGACCTCAACAAAATACTAATCCAATAATTAAGACATGTTATACTTGCAGTACAATTAATCAACCCAGGGACAATAATATAATTTGCTGAAAACACTTGAAACAGTCAGGTGACCTTTCTGTTTGACACACATCAAAATCCAAAGCTTACATTTAGCAAATTACCTCAATCATCAATTTTTTTTTTTTTTTTTTTTTTACAAAATACAGGAGAACTGGACAAGGGTGCCCAGTTTCTCCACATTTATTTGATTAAAAGTTTTCATTAGAGCTTAATAATCATTACGTATTGTATATGGATCACAAGGCTCATGAAGATATGTGTGTAGGCTCTCAGTTGGCCATTGATTTTCCAAAGATGTCAACTGGTCTGGGTTGTTCACTGTAAGTTGAACAACTGAATTCCAGTCCTTGTTTTATATGTATCTTCAGAAGCTTCTTCTCACTCTTGTAATATCTATCTTATCCTCTTATACATATATTTTACATCCTATGAATGAGACAGTTATGACCTGTTATATGACTTGAGTCTGTTTTTTCATAGTTTTGGCCCCTCCAACGTTGACTGTGGAGCCTTCAGTGATCACAGAGATGGACAGAGTTATCCTCCACTGTCAGCCTCCATCTTACGTTTCAGCTTCTTTGTGTTATTTCTACACTGTGAGTGCTTCAGGTGAAAAATCTCTGGACGCCACTGACTGTGTCCAACACCTCACAGGCTCTGATCTGTTCTCTGTAAACGAGAGTCCTCCCATTGAAGTTGAGATCCAGTGTTACTACATTGTAAATCAGAAAACATCTCCTCACAGTGATAAGACAACTATAATGGTTACAGGTGAGTATTGGCTGATATAATAACAAGGTGTTATGTACCCATGTGAAAAAACCTGCTGGAGATGTGTCAGCCTCTGATGTAGTAGTAGTAGTTTATTCGGTCATTTCATTCCTTTAAACATTAAACACACATTTCCATTATCATGATCATTTGTGTTGCCCATGTGTGCATCAAAATTCAAAGGTTATATTTAGCAAGTTAGCTCAATCATAACAAAACACAGGAGAAACACACAAGGGTGCCCACTTTCTATTTCTGTAGGCTCTCAGTTGTTGAGTTCATTGAGTTCACCACTTTGGAAACGTTTCCAAAGATGTCAACTGGACTGGGTTGTTCACTGCTAGTTGAATAACTTAAAGGGATATTTCAGGATTTTTGACATTGGGGCCTCATTTCCTAGTTATTCAGAATGTTGTTGATTTCTGGAGATATATATTTTTAATTCATGCAGTCCTTATATTTGAAGAGTTTAGTGGCGCTAGGCTAGTGCTAGGCTAGCGCATTTCTACGGTAACAGGTTGCCTGCATTAAAAACAGTCTGACCCACTCCGCAGTGCACCTGAGGCAAATCACTTAGAACACCAGACTAACCATATAAATGTCTGTGTTCATAGAATAATTTTAGAAATAAAACTGACCTTGCATCACATGAATTACCGCATTTTGAGGGATTATTTTCTCGCAGATCACTCCGCCGCTGCATAGCTTACAACCACGAAGCTGATGCTGCTCAAATATAAGTTATTTTAAATGCAAAATGGTTAAAATTATTCTATCAACACAGACATTTATATGGTTAGTCTGGTGTTATAAGTGATTTACCTCAGGTGCACTGTGGAGTGGGTCAGACTGTTTTTAATGCAGGCTAACTGATACCATAGAAATGTGTTAGCCTTGCCCTAGCCTAGCACCACTAAACTCTTCAAATATAAGAACTGCATGAATTTAAGAAAAAATATCTCCAGACATCAACAACACTCTGGATAACTGGGAAATGAGGCCCTATGTCAAAAATCACGAAATATCCCATTAATTCGAGTCCTTGTTTTACATGTGTCTTTTGAAGTTTCTTCTCACTCTTGTAATGTCTATCTTATCCTCTTATACATATATTTTACAACTTATGAATGAGACAGTTATGATCTGTTATATGACTTGAGTTTGTTTGTTCATAGTTTTGGCCCCTCCAACGTTGACTTTGGAGCCTTCAGTGATCACAGAGATGGACAGAGTTATCCTCCACTGTCAGCCTCCATCTTACGTTTCAGCTTCTTTGTGTTATTTCTACACTGTGAGTGCTTCAGGTGGAAAAACTCTGGACACCACTGACTGTGTCCAACACCTCACAGGCTCTGATCTGTTCTCTGTAACGAGAGTCCTCCCATTGAAGTTGAGATCCAGTGTTTCTACATTGTAAATCAGAAAACATCTCCTCACAGTGATAAGACAACTATAATGGTTACAGGTGAGTATTGGCTGATATAATAACAAGATGTTATGCACCCATGTGAAAAACCTGCTGGAGATGTGTCAGCCTCTGATGTAGTAGTAGTAGTTTATTCGGTCATTTCATTCCTTTAAACATTAAACACACATTTCCATTATCATGATCATTTGTGTTGCCCCATGTGTGCATCAAAATTCAAAGGTTATTGGAGAATGAGGAGTTGTCGTCATGGCACAGAGCCCCCCCACCGATCCGCCCCTCGCCGCCATAGTGGTTGCAGTCCGGCGGCAATACACATTGTTTACATGTGTTGTTAACGCCGTAGTAGCGGAGGTTCTTGCTATTCCGCACTGTTTTACCGCCTGGAAGTCACTGCTGCGTTAAAAACTGCTCCAATACTTCACACGATAGACATGGAAACGTAGGAACAATGGGATTTTTAGGTTACAGAAATGGACACAGCATCAGGAGCGCAAGTCTCACTCTGACCTGTCAAAACATGTTGGAAACGTTTGTGCACATTGAACATCTCGTAACAATGTAGTGTTTACGAAACACGCAGTTTATTACTTTGTCATTTTGGTCAAGAAGTGTCCCCTAAATGCAATGTAATGACAACGCACTAAAACGCATGTGAAGAAAGTTACTTTTGCCAGTACAACGCTGTTTTCACCAGCTGGAGGCTTGTAGAGCCAAGTCCTGGACCCACAGCAGAAAGTCTCATAACTTTCCAAAGACTTGTGGCTTTTAAACTCCTGCATCGTGTAGTAACTTACACCAAATACAAGGTAGTTTACTCTGTCCATGTATGTGCACGGAGGTAAATGGTCCAGGTCTCCGCTGCAGGGAGCTCGTGTGTTGATGTTTTGGATGTTCGCAAGCTTCTCCAAATACCGCTGTTTTGCGCTTGGTATGAGCTTGTTCCTGTAAGGTCCCTTTTCTTTCACCCTTATCTTTTTGCATTGCTTTACTTTCTTTCTTTTCTTGTCGTATTCGTAGATCCGTCTCTGTCTCGCCGAAAACGTAAATGCGCAAAATTTAAAGTGCTCTGGAATATGAGGAATGCGTGAAATTCTGGGGGCGTGCCCCCAATCCGCAGCCAATATGTCCGACAGGCTCAGAGCCCCCCCCGAATCACCCCAACTCGGCACGTGACTCCTCATTCTCAATATTTAGCAAGTTACCACAAACATCACAAAACACAGGAGAAACACACAAGGGTGCCCACTTTCTATTTCTGTAGGCTCTCAGTTGTCCATTGAGTTCACCACTGTGGAAACGTTTCCAAAGATGTCCACTGGACTGGGTTGTTCACTGCTAGTTGAACAACTCAAAGGGATATTTCAGGGTTTTTGACATTGGGCCTCATTTCCTAGTTATTCAGAGTGTTGTTGATTTCTGGAGATATATATTTTTTAAATTCATGCAGTCCTTATATTTAAAGAGTTTAGTGGCGCTAGGCTAGTGCTAGGCTAGCGCATTTCTATGGTAACAGGTTGCCTGCATTAAAAACAGTCTGACCCACTCCATAGTGCACCTGAGGCAAATCACTTATAACACCAGACTAACCATATAAATGTCTGTGTCGATAGAATAATTTTAGAAATAAAACTGACCTTGTATCACATGAATGATCGCATTTTGAGGGATTATTTTCTAGCAGATCAGTCCGCCGCTGCGTTAGCTTACAACCACGAAGCTGATGCTGCTCAAATATAAGTTATTTTAAATGCAAAATGGTTAAAATTATTCTATCGACACAAACATTTATATCGTTAGTCTGGTGTTATAAGTGATTTACCTCAGGTGCACTGTGGAGTGGGCCAGACTGTTTTTAATGCAGGCTAACTGATACCATAGAAATGTGTTAGCCTTGCCCTAGCCTAGCACACTAAACTCTTCAAATATAAGAACTGCATGAATTTAAGAAAAAATATCTCCAGACATCAACAACACTCTGGATTACTAGGAAATGAGGCCCTATGTCAAAAATCACGAAATATCCCATTAATTCGAGTCCTTCTTTTACATGTGTCTTTTGAAGCTTCTTCTCACTCTTGTAATGTCTATCTTATCCTCTTATACATATATTTTACAACTTATGAATGAGACAGTTATGATTTGTTATATGACTTGAGTTTGTTTTTTCATAGTTTTGGCCCCTCCAACGTTGACTGTGGATCCTTCAGTGATCACAGAGATGGACAGAGTTATCCTCCACTGTCAGCCTCCATCTTACGTTTCAGCTTCTTTGTGTTATTTCTACACTGTGAGTGCTTCAGGTGGAAAATCTCTGAACACCACTCACTGTGTCCAAAACCTCACAGGCTCTGATCTGTTCTCTGTAAACGAGAGTCCTCCCATTGAAGTTGAGATCCAGTGTTACTACATTGTAAATCAGAAAACATCTCCTCACAGTGCAACTATAATGGTTACAGGTGAGCATTGGCTAATATAATAACAAGGTGTTATGCACCCATGTGAAGAAATAAAACAGCTGGAGATGCGTCAGCCTCTGATCATTTGTGCTGCCCCATGTGATAAGAACATATGGCAACATGTAGAGATGTGAACTTGGTCCTAGGTTAAGCAGTTCTCTAAGTGAGCTAAACCTGGAACGAGGTCTCAGCACAGCTGTGGTGAAGACACTACTTTCATATCTAAATATATTTGAAATTGTATCTTTTACAGCAACTAAAATCACTTCGACAACAAGCCCACCTTCAACCTCAACTTTGTTCAACCCAGAGACAAGCACTGGGACACAAGCCCATGTGACAGGAAGTGAGACTGCGAAGGCCCAGAATTCAGGTAATAATTGGACAGACACATGAATGAGCGATCAATAATCTTATAATCAATGTTTTTCTTTTTACAGACAATTTGACAGCTACAAGTAAGTTGCTCACTAATCATTATGTTCCCCACCTTTTTAGCCATACTGTACTTTCACTGCAGATGTACCTCAGTTTCTTAAAGTGAAATGTATCTTGTCTTATCAGAGAGCCTCATAAAGATGTTGGTGATACTGTTGACAACCGTTGGGGTGACCGTGGGCTGTGTCCTGCTGGTTGTGACTTTTTTCTGCATAAAACAAAGGAATGGTAAGAAATGCTCCATGTGCTCCTTAGCCTGATGTGCTGATAGCTATAGAATGTACTCTACTACAAGGAAAAAAAGTTAATTACAGGAGTTCAGTTGAGATGTCATTACATACACCATCTAAAAGTCAAACCTGGCTGTTTATTATTTATTTGTTCTTTTTAAGATAAAGTGAAATCCCAGGCTCCTAACAGCAGTGGACAGGTGAATAACACACTAACATTATTCTTGTATGACAATCAGATTTAATATCATGAATTCTGTTTGATTGGATTTACAGCTTGTTGCTTGTAAATATAGTTTGTGTAGCCCAGAACCTGCCACAGATTCACAAGGTAACCTCTTTTTTTCTATATTTGTCGGCATTTTTTTCTGGGATTTAGTCTCAATAATATAACCTCTACATTTTCAAGGAGAGACAGTGGCTGAGATCCAACCTGATGTCCAACAGGAGGACAAAGTCACAGAGGCAAGTTGCAGTCATTTAAAAATGTTCAGTAAATTCAGAAAAGTTATGCTGATGTTGAATTGATGATTTTTCCTGACTTTTAGACGAGCCCGTATCACGAGTACGCCTCCATCCCTGAGAAGCCCTACTCCGTCTCAGTGAAGAACATCATGTACAGCTCTCTGGAGATGACCGAGCAATAACTAATATAAACGTTTATCACATATTAGCAGATAGTTAATGTATGACGCAGCATTACCTTAATGAAATGGTTCCTCTTGCTACATTATATACAGTATATTATGTCAGCTCTGTGATCTTTCTACTCTTATAATAGCAGTTTCCTTTTAAATATTCTTGTTACTGATAGTTTCAAAGTATAAATGTGAAATTCCACTTGATTAGCATGTGAAACATAATAAAGTACTGTATAATTATCAACATGCATTTTCAGTTAACAATTTCTATGAATAAAATGCACTTTCAGGATTCGGATCACAAGTACTGTACCTGGTTGGGGATTAACCTACTCCACGTTTCTTTCTTTTTTTATGTGGTAAACTGCACTTGGATAAAACCCAGGGTAAACATAGAAACTTCACCAAGGAAGGGATTGAACTGACAACGTTTCATGCAGTGAATAGAGACTGCCTTCTTAGCTTAGCTTTAAAGGTCCAATATCATGCAAAATCCACTTTTTCTATCTTTTAGCCATGTCATGTTATGTCCTCCTTTAAACAAACACAGGGTGGTGTTTTGTTTCATCTGCTCGTGTTTCTATAATCATGCAC
Source organism: Neogobius melanostomus (assembly GCA_007210695.1). Lineage (NCBI taxonomy): Eukaryota > Metazoa > Chordata > Actinopteri > Gobiiformes > Gobiidae > Neogobius > Neogobius melanostomus. The sequence continues at coordinate 101,117 of VHKM01001065.1, read as the reverse complement.
ACAGTCACACAGAATAATCAATAAAGCTTGACAATTTTAATGTCTAGACAACTTCACTAAAACTTCTGCTCTTGGGTCTGGGAGTAACTATGGTGCCTTAGACTGACCATTATGAAATGAATATGTAATGTAGTAAATACGTGGTCATTTGATGCTGTAGGTTTACATGAACTCTGCCACAGATACGTGTGGGTGTGTGTGGTTTGTGCTTTTAGATGTATATGTGTCATTGTCTGTTCTGTGTTTTTGTCTGTTTCTCTGTAAGAAGACAATAAATAATCAATTCTATTCTATTGTCTGACTCTGTCCGTGGCCAGACGCTTCCCTGTCCAGGTTAGCAGGTTTGCCAGTTGCTATTGTTGGCATTACAGTCAAATTGAAAAACTTTTAATTGCAGCATTGTAACCATTTTCTTGATATATATTTTAATTAAGTTATACTGCAAGCAATATCAAGGCTAAGGTGACCTGACTAATGCATGTATTATAATACACAAGCACACAGAGCGGAAACGGTTCTCTTTCACACACTGTCTTATTTAGGCATAAAGCACCCAGTTGTTCTTTTCTTTTCTTCTAAAGTGTGAAGCCATCTATAGAAGTGGTCTAGGTCTGACTGTGGCTTCCTTATTTGTTGCCACTCATCTGCTTTCAGTCATGGCTCCTCTCCGGCTCCTCTGCTTCATTAGTGAGTGTAACTGTTTTGTTATTTAGTTATTTCGTAATCCAACAAAACTTTGTATTTGTTTTGCTTCTTGCTATCACTCCCATATCAGGCTGCACTGAGTGGAACTGAGCTGCTGTCGATGGTGAAGAAACGACCACCAGCGAAAATAACTGTCACATGTTATAACGATTACAGACACGATCACACATACAATCGATCTGCAGACAGCGCTGAGAGCATCATCAACATTGGTAAGTCACAACTGATGAAGTGGAAGTTTGTTTTAATAGAATAGATTACAAATTCAAAGCCTTTATTGTCATTAAGCATAAGAAAAGAATTAAGTCTGCTGCTCAGTTCATGTAAGGAGCCACACTATAAAACAGGACTAATATTTGCAATCCCTGAACAGTTATCTTCCACAATCTTCCGCCTCTTTCTGCGACTGGTTCAAAATGTAACCTGTATTTTGGAGAATCCACTCAGCCGTATCAAACTATCAACTCACGGACAAAGACAAAGGAAAATGAACAGCTTTGTCAGTTTTATATCTCTATTAATTATTTTCGGACAAATCTCAGTAAAGTCCAAAGAAAAAAGGTCGGCTGTGATTACACTTTAGGAGATGGATCCAGATCTCCTCAAAGTGATGAACACACGTCACGAGGTCAGACTAAAGTCATGACTCCTGATATTTTTTATTTATTTTTTTGGTTTCATGTGAACATATTTTTCATGAATATTTTCTCAAAGCAACTCTTTTCTTTTACAGATTTCATCAGTAAATTCCTTCCAAGTCAAACTCATGAAACCACAGCTTCATTTGTCCCAGTAAAAACCACCACCAGACCAAACCATGTGACAGGAAGTGACTCTGAGACCCCCAGTGCAGGTAAGACAAAACCTTTATTACAGTAACGCCATATCAACCTATAAACTACTATGATAATGAAAAATAAATAAATATCTTTTCATTTTTGTTAGTTAATATAAACAGAGAAACCACAGTGAAGATTACGACAGGTCATGTGACAGGAAGTAACTGTGTGACCACCAGTCCAGGTAACGGATGGTCTATATCAGGGGTGTCGAGCTCGTTTGGGTCGTGGGCTGAAATTAAGCCCCCACGGCGGGTCCCGGGCCACATATATTGTAAAGGACTGTGATACATTAAGTCATTATTCATTCACTCCACACTCTATGGCAGTAAGTTACCATTAGCCACAGCTGTCCTGGGGCATACTGACCATTTACCACATGGCTATAATGTGTTGTTTATATCCTGATCTCTTATTATGTCAGTGCCCTCTGCTGGACACATGTGGAAATCTTTCCTTTTTAAATTTAAGCTGCCACCTAGTGGCTGGAGTGAGTATTCTGGCTATTTCTTTAAAAATCCTTAACTCCGCACATGAATGGGCTAAAGACTTACTTTTTTTTTTGACATACTCAGAAATTCATGCTCCACAAAGAGCCACATTAAATCATCAACATTATAACAAATAAAGGCTATACATATCTCACTTTGCATGTAATGAGTCTATATCATATATTAGTTTCACATTTTAAGTTGAATTACAGAAATAAATTAACTTTTGAACGATATTCTAATTTTCCAAGTTTCACCTGTATCACCTAGCGGCGGGAACAATCAGGAAGTTGCATCGCCACCAGCTGATACATAAAAGCCAACCTGTTTGGACCAACATTAAATGTGTGCCTTTCAATCAACAGTGGTTGCGCATGAATCACTTGACGGTGGGGTGGGGGGTCGGGGGGGGGATTTGCGGCGCGGTGGCTTAAGTGATGGCACAAAGTAGCTATGATAGTTAGCATTGAGGCCCCTTCTCCTACTTCTCCTCCTTCCTAACTGACAGCCAAATTAGGAGGCTTCTTGTCATGGGGGACGCTGACGCACATCCGGTTTGGCGTTAGACCTCTGACCAATTTACTGCTTTCGGATCCAGCCCATATGCAGCCGATGGAGAGTCACGTGATCGGTGGAGCTCCATTTCTCCACTTTTTTCCTCGCAACATTTATTTCAACGACTCTCAGTAAGACGCCTATAGTAAACTCCTCTACCCTGAGGTTAGGTTTGGTTTAGTCTGGATTAGTTTAAGCTAGCGTTGTCCTGTGGAAGTGACGTCATTTCCTGTGGAGCAGTGGAGCTCCACGGATCACGCCCGCTCCATCCAGAAACGTCTTGATAAAAACGCTTTCAGTGGTTTCACTCATCGACACATTTGCTGAAAATGATCTCAAATTAACACTGTAGTTAGAATAAAGGCTCCAGTTTAATCTTCTAAAAACAGCCAATGGCCTCATAATGCACCTGAGCCACTGTTGTCTCAAACTGTGGTATTCTTCATGTAGTACACAGGGTAGTTTGGAATTTAATATGTTAATAATTTGTATTAGAAGGAAATTAATCTATGCTTTATTATTGCATTTACCTTTAGACCTAGTTGAGACATAATTTAGTCCAATTGTGGTCTACTTTAGAGCCTTTTTACTATGGTTTATCCCTGACTAACGTTGATCTAGGCCTGCTGGTACTTGGAAGCTTGGAAAAAATTTTAATCCGTAAAGTCGGGGAAATCCTTCTCTGTCACGCTGTAATGTTTACACTGAAATCTTTTAAAACAACAGACTTTTACTTTATTATACATTGCATCCTCTTTCCTGTCAGACTTCTCTTCTATTTCAGACTTCTTTCTGTCTATTCTTTTAACATGCACGTGCACATTTGGTTATTTAGATTTGGACATGAAAGTCATTTCCTCCACCACAGTAATGTTTGAGCCCGAGACACAATCAACACCACGTAAGAACAGAAAGAAAAATGATAATATGGTAGTTTTTAAGTATATTTCATGCTGACTGTTGTTAATCATTATGTTTTTCTTTCTGAAGCTCCGTTTCCATCGAAAAATCTGCCGTGGCATTTGCTGATGTTGTTCGTGCGTACTGTAATAGCGTTTACCATCCTGTTAATGATTTACCTCTGTTACCTGAAGATCATTAGTAAGAAATACTATGTTGTTTCATCATATTCATATTGCCTCTCAGTCAAACTTAATAACTGAATGATTGCTCTCGTTCCAGCAAAACATGGTGGCAAATGGTAAGACTTGTAGAAGCAACGCTCTGCTCTTGCTTCGCTCTGTCATTTAGTCAGTTCAGCCACAATCACCCTCTGCATCTCCATCTTCTTGGCCTAAGAATAGATATTTATCTTACTCTCTCTATTTCATTGATTATGTCTCTCCTTTTGGAATATTTTATAAAATAAACTTGTGGTTTGACGACTGTAAATCCAGACTGGACTGAGGGCGCGTCGCTTCCCTCATAGATTGAATAGCTATTTGGCAGGGTTTTTGGATCCAGCTCCATTATACAGAATTGGGACGATGTTGTGCATGTTAAGACAAAGACGTGAAGATCAGAATGTCAAGCCTGTGTTCAATAATGAATTAAAGAGAGGCAAAAACGTTTTAATGAAAAGTCCAGGAGCCAGAAACCTCCCTGTATCTTTGCAATTTCCGGAAGAATTTGGCCACAACTAGTCCATTCTTAATTTACAGTCTAATGGGTTTGACTTTGGTTGATTCTGCCCATTTCATTGTGTTTTTCCACAGCTGTCCAGGCAAGAACTCTGGTAATTCACAATGCTGCATTCACTTTCACTGTATTGAACAAGATAAACAGAGAATGATTGTTTGTATTGTTGTACTGTCTTTTTCAGATGACTCCAACTCCAACAATCCAAACAGCAACGTTCTGGTAAAGAGAAAGAAAGGGGGGTGGGGAGGTGTTATTTTATTTGGGTTAGCAAATAGAACGTTCACAAAACCGCTTAAGGCGCTACAACCAAATATTTATAGTGTGTGACCTTTGTATGTGGTGACTTTTTTTCTCGGTCTGGTCGTGAAATTACTCATCTCATCACCTTATGATCAAAGAGCTTTTCATGATCAGCAAATAAATAATGCTAGTGTAATAATCAGTCTATTGTTTTATCTTTCAAAATCAAGTGTGAGATTTTATTGACAGTTGTGTTTTATGCATTTGTTTCTCTTGTTTTTGATAAAGCCTCTGTCTGAGAGAGTCGACAGTTTGATCTCAGCCACTTCTACTGTCTACTGTTCACCTGGTAGGAGTCTAAAGTTCAATAGAATAAATATTTCACAATAGGATCACTCACGTACAACATTATATTTCCAGCAGGTTCCCCAAGTGAGAACGAAGAGGAGCTTCACAGTGAGGATGTTTATGAGGCAAGGCACTTTATTTAATTATGCTAACACTGACTACACATTATGTTAAATATGATGCTTGCTAATGCTACTGCTAATCTTCTTTTTGTAGACTACAGTTTAGAGCCAGATCCCTCTTCCCTGTGGACCCGGTTCCAGCAACATCGTTCACTGCAATAACTGATGCAACATATTTTGTGCTAAATACATGAGTGCATAGTTTATTGTAAATCAGAAACAGCTAAAACTGCTCTATTTGTGTTAATGCATTAGACCTTCAGATGAAAAGTACAATGGTGTCAGTATTTCTGTAAAAACAAAGCCCAGACTTCAGCTTAACTTGAGTACACAATGCTTCAGATAGTACAGGAACCTGGTAGCCTTCAAAATGAGCATTACCATTATTATATTATTATTATTTGGTGCTTGCAAGTGTTTTGACCTCCAAGAATGTCACATGAAAACAACCTATAGCACCTGGAACCAAACAACCATTTGTTTTTGTTCCTGAATAGTCAGTCATTTCTGCTTTTGTGACTCACGTGTTTAAAACTGTGAATGTGTGAAAAGATATGGTCATAACTTGTGTTAGATCGTGTACCTTTAGGCAATTTTGATATATATATATTTGAACCCTGAACAACTTACTGCTTCTCGGCTCTAAGAAGGTTGGTGACCCCTGGACTAAATGGTACTTATCCTGAAATATTTCCTTAAATGTAAATATTTTATTTCTGACGTCTTCTCATATTTCCTCTCGTAACCAGGTTAGAAATTGCTTGAATGTAAATCTCACACGACAATAAAAGCAAATTCAAACTAAATCTCCCCTCACTTTCTCTTTGCATAAACATTCAAAGGTGTTTAAGATTTAACTGTTGCTTTTATAGTATGTTTGAAATGAGCCACTAATAATAATAATATATTTGTTTATTTTGTGCTTTTCTCAACAGTGTCGAGCCATATTTTGCAATATCATATTATGTAATAACAGTTCAAAATGTAATAACATCTTCTCTTCTTTGTGTAATAAAACAATATTTTGTATTGTTTTTTTCTCATTTTGTAATAACTCTGCCCAACATTTCTTAAATAAAATTAAAATTATGACTCATGTGACCCATATGAATAAGTCATATTTTCAAAAGCATTATAACCTGTCATATGCACTTTAAAGCATTTGTAAATACTTATTTCTAAAAGCTACAACCTTTGCTGAGATGATCAGTTTGAGGTACCCAAAGTGTTGCCCGGGGACAAAATTGTCCCTCAGAACAATTGTTGGTGACCCTCAGGCTTCTTGTCACAAATCACCAGAGAAGTAACTCAAGCTGCACCGAGTTCCAGAGTTTCGGACCTGCCACAGCAAAAGCCCGATCACCCCACTGTTTGTAACGTGACCTGGGCACCTCCAGCAGGTGGTGTTGTGCAGAACGTAGGGTTCTGCTGGGCTCGTAAGGGGTCAGAGTCTCACATAAATACGCAGGTGCAAGGCCGTGGATGGAACTGAAAACAAAAAGCAAAAGTTTGTACTGGATTCTGAAAGACCGGGAGCCAATGCAGGGAGTAAAAGATGGGTGTGATATGGTCATGTTTGTGAGAGTTGGTGAGGAGCCGGGCAGCAGCATTTTGCACAAGCTGTAATCTGTGAATGAGGGTTTGACTGAGTCCAATAGACAGTGCATTGCAGTAATCCAATCGTGAGCTGATGAATGAGAGAATAGTTTTTTCCAGGTCGGAGCGGCTGCGGAAAGGCTTCACTTTTGGAAAAAACTTGCCTTAACTTGCCTTGCCTTAACTTGCCTTCACTACAGAGTAAATTTGGTTGCGAAAGTCCAGGTTTGCATCCAGATTTACACCTAGGTTTTTATGACAGTGTGGGGGACGAGAGACTGAAGACCAGGAACAGTGGTGCCGAGTGGATTTTGAGCGCCAAAAAGAATGAGTTCAGATTTGCCCTCATTTAAACACAAAAAGTTCTGTGAGAGCCAGAGCTTAATGTCATCCAGACACCTGTGGATGGACTGAGGTGTGTCTGGGGAGTTTGGCGAAACAGGGAGGATTTGTAGATTGTCTGCATATATGTGAAAGGATACGTTATGATGAGAGATGATTTAACCCAGGGGCAACATGTAAAGTGAAAATAAAACCGGACCTAAAATGGAACCCTGTGGTACACCAGAGGACAGAGAGGCTGTAGAGGAGGAAAAGTCATTGATGACCACGGAAAAAGACCTGTCCATTAGGTAGGACATGAACCACTGCAGCACGGGTCCCCGAAGGCCCACCTGCTGGGCCAGGCGGGTCAGGAGGATGTAGTGGTCCACTGTATCGAATGCTGCACAACACTGTTTTTTTTAGAGTCCAGAGACAACAGGATGTCATTTTGCACTTTCAGTAGTGCAGACTCAGTGCTGTGGCGTGTCCTGAACCCGACTGGAATTTTTCAAACATGTTATTCTGGTCTAGAAATGAATGTAACTGATTGACCGTTAATACTCACTCCTCCCCGTTTACCATAATGACCGCGTTCGAGGGGGAATTCATGGGGGATTTACAGACTCCTCCTCCCCAGCTCTGACGAAGCATGTTCCTAAAAAGGGCATAAGGGCGGGATCTTCACTGTAGACTCTGCCTTGTGTGATGTGTAGCTCACGCAGCTCCAATGCTAACAGTCCGACCCCGTTAAGTAGGCGATTTCTAAAATTTATCCTACCATAACCAGCCCGGTGCCTCTGATTGTGTCTAACCCAGCGTGATCACAGGAGGAATATCTAGCTGTAGACAGTTCCAAAAAATTAGGCACCGGGCATTAAAGTTGTTTTTAACGTGTCTAAAGTGCAATGGATTCCAATGGGGGCCTAGCGGGTATATGGCGGTACTACAGCAATGGCGGAGCAATGGCGGCCTCCAGTGTCGTCGTTGCAAAGCAGAACAGCCAGCGGCCATTGGGCAGAACTGAAACAATAAAAAATGCAACCTGGATAACTTTTGACACCACCCTGCACTGTCCTGACCAAATAAACCCATTTCAAACACAGTTCAATACAGTCTTGATGAAAAACGTTTGGACATCCCTGTTACAAATGGTTTAACAATGGTTGTAAAGATGTTCAAATGTTTCTTGAATGATGAATGAAGTGTCACCTATGAATTAAACTGCGGCTTATCACTCGAAGACGCTGTTTATTACATTATTCATTCAGCTCACCACAAATGGCCAAACACGCTAAAACATTTGTAAAATTATGCCGAACAACAACAAATCCTCTGTTCATTCACAATGTGCAAATACACTTGTCACATCACAGAGTGCCATTTAAATATCGGCGATAAAGACACTGGGACGCTTTCACACAGGTTGTTTTTTTTAGCACACAGCTCTGTAGAAGTGTCACAGACCTGACTCATGCGGTTTCTTTGGCTCCACTTCTATAAATTGTGTTCATTTCTCACACGTTTCACTGCATTGATCACCAGTCTGTGGCCCTGAATACAGAAACATCTTTAGAGGTGAGTGCTTCAAATGGCTCTTGAGTAATAAAAAACTGTAGAAAAACCACAGGTGCTCTCAAGGAGAAGGCTGACAAATATACTAGAGCAGAAAAACCTTGCTGAAACCAAACCATGACTGAGGATATACATCCCTGTTACAAAATAAAGAATGGACGTAAAGATGTGCAAATGTTTCTTGAATGATGAATGAAGTGTCACCAATGCATTAAACCGCTTAATAAGTTACCAAATTTAAAACATGAAATTAGAGTTCATGACAAAATGTGGCTTAACATCATTATTGCAGTATTCATTCAGGTAACCACAGTTGGCCAAACACGCTAGAGAGGTTAAAACATTTCAACCTGATAAGACTCACACAGACAAAGAAGCATTTAGACGTTTTATTGAATGAATGCAGATCATAATTTGGGGCTCAGACCCCGGCGGAAGATTGGACGAACAATGATCCGCACGGCGTAGAACGATAGCCAGGATCTTCCCCCGGAGCCTGGACACTGGTGGTGGTAGAAGACCCGGGGTGGCCAGACATCGAGTAGCGCAGAGAGAGCCCAGGCGGAGAAATGGGGTGGAAGAGGGTTGCAGCACGGCTGGGAAACTCCGAGTGATGGACCATGGTGCTTAAGAAGGAATCTTGAGCGATGAGTGGAGGAGCTGAATGGCTGGACTGTGATTGATGAGTGGGAGCAGCTGCTGGTGATGAGCGGTGATTGATGCAGCTGGTAAGTCTTCCTTGTTGAATTTGCGCATAAGCTTCATTTCAACCTGATAAGACTCACACAGACAAAGGAAGCATTTAGACGTTTTATGAATGAATGCAGATCATAATTTGGGGCTCAGACCCCGGCGGAAGATTGGACGAACAATGATCCGCACGGCGTAGAACGATAGCCAGGATCTTCCCCCAAAAATTAGCCGAGGTCTGAGCCGGGAGAATGACGTGATGACGAATGCTAATGCTGTTGATGGTGCTGCGATTACCACGGTTGATGGTGCGAGGTAACCACATCTGAAATGAGCACGCAGGCCGAGAACGAAACCAGCTGAGGGAAAGGCAGCCTGAGCCTAAAGGACCGAATGACAGTGAGAAGAAGCGATTGAGCTGACCGAATGCTGAGATGCTTACTGTAGAGATGACAGATGCAGGGGTGTAGAAGCTTAGAACCCATCCGACGAGGGCAGCTGAGAGAGAGCAGGAAGAACCCTCCGACGAGGGCAGCAGTGCAGAAACGGAAACCCTCCGACGAGGGTAGCAGAGCAGATGCAGAAACGGGAACCCTCCGACGAGGGTAGCAGCAGATGCAGAAACGGGAACCCTCCGGCAGCGAGCCTAGGTTTGTGTATCTGATGAAAGATGAGCCGAGTGAGAAAGCGGGTCTAGATCACCACCAGTTATTTGCACGAAACTTACTTTAGTTGTGAAGGTAGCGTTGAGCTGAAAGGATGGAGTTCAAATCAGGACGGATGTAAGAAGTGTAGGCGGTGGAGGACCACCGGCCCAGCTGTTGAAGGGTCGCTGACGGGAGACCTTGAGCAGCAGCGGAAGTAGCGGCCCCGATTCTGAATGAGTGGGCTGAATAATTGTGTGGGGATAGATTACAGAGGAGGAGCGCCGACCGGAGGTATTTTTGAAACCGGGATGCAGTCATGGGTAACCCTTCCGGGGTTAGAAACAGCGCTTGACTGGGCGGACCGAGCTTGAAACGTTTTTGAGCGAATTTCTGCATGGCTAGAAAAGGCAGAACGGGCCACCTGTGCGGGCAATGACTATGTTACAGGCGCCTTTGCCTTTAGAGCTCTTAAGAACCAGATTGAAGAATTCAGATGAATACTCAAATCGGAGAAGGCCAGCCCTTTGGAAGGATTGAACAGAGTGTTTGGGGCCGTAAACCCGCCTACGCGGGGGAGACCGTAAAACGCCGAAAGAAACGAGCTAGAAAGGAGTAACTTAAGATAGGGTTTGAATGAACTCTGATTAACCCCATCGAGCAATTTGTGTAGAATAGCCAGGGTGATAGGATGCCTGTTGTCAGGTGGAGTTGGATTTTGTTTAGCGATGCCTTTGAGGAGGAGTTTGATCGGATGGTTGGCGAATAGGCTGGGTGTATTAGGCTGATGACGTTTGGCGTAAAAGTTCACGCCGGCCAAGAGACTTTTAATATATGGGAGCTTAAAGTGGCAATGTTCTAAACAATGAACTATGAAGGCCAGGGCTGTGGAGATGAGCACTGGATAAGGGGTGATATGATGGGCTGAGCTGAATTTGCAATACAAGCACCAAGCGAAGTAGTAGGACTTTTGAGTTGAAGGTGCCAGTCCGGAAGCGATGTAATACCCGGCTGATTCCAGGTACGGTTGTAGCGATGCAGGGATTAGTCCAGTGTTAGATTGTCCAATGGTGGAACGGGGGTAGGATGAGCATTGGCTGACGGTATAGTTGACGGAAAATCTGAAACTTAGAACGAGACAGAGCATCGGCAATAGCATTAGAACTACCGGGGATGTGACGAGCAGTAATGATGAAATTGTTTTGAACCGCTTGCCATGTGATCCGACGCATGAAAGGCATGATTGAGTTTACGGAGGAACGTCCTTTGTTTATGACTTCAACCACGGCTATGTTATCGCACCGGACGGCTATTCGTTTGCGTTCCCGTTCCAGTCGTTAAGAAGGCGGGACCAGAAACGCAGGTCAGAGCGACATCCTTCGTCCAGGGAGACTGGGTCAAAAAGCGAGGGAACGGAGTGAGCTGCGACGAGCATCCACGAGAGGAAAGAGCGCCCTGGGGTATGATACGCATGGCAAAATTGAGGTGGCCAAGCAGGGACAGGAGCTGCTGCTTCGTGAGATCGTGGGCGGAAGCTACTGACTGAACCACATCGCGAATGCGGGAAAGCTTATCGGGGGGAAGAGACGCGACCATGGCGACGGAGTCCAGTTTAATCCCAAAAACTCCAGCTCGGTGGCTGGACCGACCGTTTTTGCAACCGACAGGGGCACGCCCAGAAGGCCGAAGAGGAGCTTGAGTTTAGACAGGGACGGGCCGGGCGAGAGCGCGGGAGGGTCGACCAGGAGAAAATCGTCGAGCAAGTGGAGTACAGACGGAACCCTGACGTTATTAAGAAGGATCCAGCACAGCGCCTCTGAAACCATGTTAAACAAGCACGGGCTGCTCCTACAACCGAACGTCAGCCGAACCGCGAAATAAAGCGAGACTCCCAACGCACGCCGAAAAGGTGCCACAAAGACGGATGAATGGGAACGATCTTGAACGCGTCCGTGACGTCGGCCTTAGCGAGCCATGCGCCACGACCGGCCAGCTTAATCTGCGCGATAGCGTGGTCCACTGTGGCATAATAGAGCGAGAACGGGGAAAGGGGAATAATACTATTGAGGCTGGGAACGGGGCCCGAGTGGGGGCAGAATGGTCCAGAATCAAACGCTTTTTGCCAGAATACTTGCGAGTGGCCACGCCCAGGGGACTGGTGCGGAAAGACGAAAATGGGGAAGACTTGAACGGGCCGATCATGTGCCCCTTAGAAACCTCCCTCTGAAGTAATTGAAAAACTACTGACGGTTCTCTCAATGCGGATTGCAAATTCTTAGAAACGAAAGACGACGCGGGCAAAAACGAAATGCCCACGTGAAAACCCTGGGTAAGCCCCGTGAGCAGAAAATTAACAAAACCGGGATCCGGGTGAAAACGGAGTTCGAAGGCCAATGCGGAGACGTTGATTGGGGTAGACAGGTGACGAGAAATCAGCGCTTGAAGCCACGGCGGCCCGAGCTGGCTGGGCGCATGCGACGGGGGCAGACGGACTTCGGATGGGCATCCCTGCAGAAACTCCATTTTCCTGCCACGGCGATCTAGGCGGGACGAGGAGCCCATGAGAGCGTGGGGCTGTTGTGCGGGCTGCGAGGCACTGATCGGAATGGATGGGCAGAGGGGGCAGAATGACCGATTGAACCGCACAGCGAGCAGGAGACGGCCTGAGTGAGCATTAGCAGCAACTCCGTATCGAGGACGGACCAGTCCAGACGCACGTTTGCTTGAACGATTAGTGACGCAGATTTGGCCGCGAAAGCCTTGTGATAATGATAAAATAACGACCGACCGTACTGTAAATTCAGATCCCCGATCAGACCCAAGTAATAGTCGAGCTCGGGCCTGCGATCCGGATACACGGCACACAGAACGTCCCGATACACGCTGAAAGCCACTAGAAACTCGCCTATACTTAGATCTCTGGAGAGACGGGGGTCAGAAACTTGAAAACGGTAGTAAACTCGCCCGAGGACGCGACCTGACTTTCAACCTCAGGAGAGGGGAGAATGAGCGAGACCATGTTCACGTAAGCGCCCTGCAATATTTTAGAACGCAGCCTTGACAAGATATTTGCGTGCATAGGAGAATACGGCCTACCCGGAGACGGCCCAGGACGGGCGCTGGCGAGGGAGAAGACGGGGAGGTCCGGCTGATTCACAGCGGCGAGAGAAGCGTGGAGCGCACCGAGCGCAGGCTGAGTGGAGACGGCAGGATGAGCGGCGTTGAGCAGGAGATGGGCCGACAGCCCGGAGACGGAGTGGCGAAGAGCGTCCATGGAGGCAGACATCAGACGAACGTCTTCCACAGACAGGGGTGGGGCCGCGGCAAAAGACGAGGAATCCCCGGTGAACACGAACGGAGCCGGAGGAGCAGAGACAGACCGGGAGCCCAGCGCAGCAGCAGCGGACGCGGGGGCGGCAGCAGTTGAGCCCAGCGCGGCAGCGGCAGACGCGGAGCCCGCAGATGTGGAGCCCCGCACAGCAGCGGCAGCAGACGTGGAGCCGCAGCGAAAGCAGGCCAAGGCGAAGACGAGACGGGGGCCGGAGCCACGGAGGGAGGACGACCCCGACGGCGTTTGGCTGGAGGAACTGAAGATTTCCTGGACAGTTTCCCTCCCGGGAGAACGAAAGGAGGCGGCGAAGCAGGCGGAGATGAATCGGCAGACGGCAGGGCCGCGGCGAGTTGAGCCAGTTGTGAAGGACCGAGACCAGGCCCGGGAAGAATCCCCTTGGATTGAAGAACCGAGAGCGGGAGACGTGAGCAGCGCGAGCAGCGAGGCGGGCACTCTTCCGGAAAGTGCGCAGAGCGGCGGGTCCCGCGTCCCTGCTGGAGGGGGCAAGGGCCCGGTAGTTGAGTCGGAATCAGACATGCAGAGCTTCCCAAAGCGACAAGATTGCAGCACGGCTGGGAAACTCCGAGTGATGGACCATGGTGCTTAAGAAGGAATCTTGAGCGATGAGTGGAGGAGCTGAATGGCTGGACTGTGATTGATGAGTGGGAGCAGCTGCTGGTGATGAGCGGTGATTGATGCAGCTGGTAAGTCTTCCTTGTTGAATTTGCGCATAAGCTTCATTTGTAAAATAAAGCTGAAAAACAACAAATCCTCTGTTCATTCACAATGTGCAAATAAACTTGTCACATCACAGAGGGCTATTTACATATCTGCAATAAAGACACTGGGACGCTTTCACACGGGTTGTTTTTTTTAGCACACACCTCTGTAGAAGTGTCACAGACCTGACTCGTGTGGTTTCTTTGGCTCCACTTTTATAAATTGTGTTCATTTCTCACACTGCACTGTCTGCTGTCCGTCATGGCTCCTCTGCTGCTCCTCTGCTTCATCCGTGAGTGCAACACATTTGTCGTTATTCAGTCACCAATGCAATTCTGTGAGGCTAAAACTAGACAACAGGACTCACATTGTTTGCCATGAGGATGCTCCCCTGTCCAGTTGTTTAGTTTTAACCTTGTAAAATTGACTAAAACAGCTGGATGACTGAGAATCTACATAGTTTTGTCTGTCACCACTAGAACAAATGCAAGGTCTATATCAATTGGAAGTAAACTTTTATTTGAAACGTCGTAATTTAGCTTGTAGCGCTAAGAACAGATAAAAAGTCATGGTGGTTGTCTTTATAAATCAATTGCTGTGATTACGTGAAACATTTAATAGCAATAGTGCGTGTGTCGGTGTCTTCAGGAAAAGGAAATGTGATGAAATGATTCAGACAGACTTTATTTTCATGGAGTAATAAGTGTATTTTAGTAAAAGTGAAACAGCCCTAATAGCATGTTGTTACATGTGCAAGTGAATGGATAAAGTCATAGAAATGTGGTTCCCAAACTGTGGTACAGGAGCAACATGGGGCACGCTATGAAAGATTTAGCACAACCTAAAACATGCTCAATAGGATTAATTTATTTCTAATCATGATTTTAGCACAAGAGAGATAAATGTAGATGGCGGGAACTTTTTAGAGCATTTGTAGGATTCAGTTCTTTCAGCGTTTGACACAACACTCAAATAAAGATTAAAAGAGATTTTATTGTCAAACACAATTTTCGTTTGTCTCAAGTAGAGGTTCGTTCGGGCCCAAAAAATCAAGCCCGACCCGACCCGAGCCCGCGGGCCTAAAGCCCGACCGAGCCCGACCGAGCCCGAGCAATGAACTTGAATTGTCTGCCTGAGCCCGAAACAAACCCGACGTAAATGATTTATTTTTAAGGCTCGGATAGGAGCATCTGCGCAGTGCTTTCAGCAGCAGCAGCATGTGTGAGAGGTACGCGGCTACGCGCACGGCACACGTGCACGCAGCAGTAGCGCACATACCTGGGTCCTGGGCAGGCGTGGGGGCAGGTTACGTGCCCGAGCCGAAGCTCAATGTCTCTGTCTCTGTCTCCTCTTTTCTGTCTCTCTCTCTCTCCTCCTCTGCCTCGTTGTTCATAAACAACGCGCTACTTTTTACGCAGTAACAGGAACCAAACTGCTTATTTATCCACTGTAAATGAAACGCTGTCCTGAGAGATGAATAGCGATGTTTACTGTGGCGCCGGTATCAAAGCCTGACCATGCTGCTTAAACGTGACAACACAGCCAGCACGTGCGCCCGCTCCCCGCACCACCTCCCTGAGCATATCCACATTTTGTATCCAATAGACTGAGCCTACAATATAGATTTTTATTAGATATTAAAATGACATTAATAATAATAATAAAAAAAGATATATATATATATATTAAAAAAAAATTTAAACTCGAAGCCCGACCCGACCCAAATCCGACTGTCATGCGTGAAATCTCGGTCTGGCCCGGCCGAATGTCGGGTCGGGCTCGGGCCGGGCTCGGGCTCGGGCCTAAAAGCTAACCTCTAGTCTCAAGCCCTTGCTGTGGAGCGGGGGGTGAAGGGTGGAAGCACAGGGAGGACAGGGAAGGGAGGGAGTTCAGCTTCCTGATAGCCTGGTGAATAAAACTGTTCTTCAGTCAACTGGACCTGGCCCAATGGAATCACTTTTTATCCATAAAAGTTTGGGACAAGAAACCATTTAAATGTCACCACTGTACTGTTTTAGATAAATATAACTTACTCAATTTTAAATATGGATGCTTTGTTTATAAAGTTCCTCTAAGGCACTAAGTACTGGAACAGTCTCCCATTATCAATAAGAGAGACTCCAACACTGGACACTCTTACATCCCTCCTAAAGTAGTGGCTAAAGGAACTCCAGGCCTCTGAACACTTTTAGTACTGACCAGTATCTGTAGCATTTTTCTGTTTATGTTTTATCTCTGTCACCTGCCAAGGGACTACGGATGGAAACGATCTTTGCTATAATCTGGCAGATTTACATCACAAACTTTGTAGATTCATTAATATACTTTGTCCCTATCAAATAGATCAGAGTGCGACCACAGGGATCCATCCTCAGCAAGTGTTTATCAGATGTATTAAGGTTGTCGATTAGCCTATAATCCACTCAGACACAGAGAACATGCAAACTTCACAGAGAAAGGCGGGAATATCAAACCCGGGACCTTACTGTGAGGCGAAGGTTTTCTCCTCTTAACCACCATGCGACCAAATATCATCCCTGAGAATAATTTTTACTGTAAAGATAGACAGAGTCCCTCTTTATTGTTATATAATATATGCTTTAATGCAGATCTTGTTTGTTTTGTTTGTTTCAACAGATTCAATATTTCAGGCTAAAGCTCAAGGTAAACCTATAATGTATTTTCAATGATTCTCTTTTGCTGCATTTATTTTCATATTAATTATAATTCCTTGAAACAGATGATCCTGCTCCTAAACTAACAGTGGATCCAGCAGTCATCTCTGAGACTAACAGCGTCACACTGAACTGTCAGACTCCTGTCCAAGAGCCAATATGCCACTTTCTTTTTAATAGAAAACACTACGAATCGCTCCCATGTCAGACTGCACTGAGTGGAACTGAGCTGCTGTCGAGGGTGAAGAAACGACCACCAGCGAAAATAACTGTTGCATGTTTTTACGATTATAGACACGATCATACATACAGTCAATCTGCAGACAGCGCTGAGAGCATCATCACCATTGGTAAGTCACAACTGATGAAGTGGAAGTTTGTTTAATAGAATAGATTACAAATTCAAAGCCTTTATTAAGCCTAAGCAAAGAATAAAGTCTGCTGCTCAGTTCATGTAAGGAGCCACACTATAAAACAGGACTAATATTTGCAATCCCTGAACAGTTATCTTCCACAATATAAGCAATATGCAAAGTGTGACTTGGTGTTGGAAAGTGTTTTTGTGTTGTGATTCATGTGCACATGCCTAAAGGAATATTATATTGTTTCTCCACAGGTTTGGCTCCTCCTCTTTGACCGTGAACTCATCAGTGATCACAGAGAAGGACAAAGTTAAACTGCACTGTCGACCTCCACCTTCTGTTTCTTCAAATCTGTGCCATTTCTACACAACAGATGGACAAACATGGAGCAATTCTAGATGTGAGCAGACTGTGAGAGGCTCTGATCTGCTGACGGGGAATCAGAGGCCTCCTGTTGAAGTTCAGGTCCAGTGTTACTATGTTGTAGAGCGGGGACGAGAAGTTTCTACATCTCTACACAGTGAGATCGTTTCTGTCACTGTCCAGAGTAAGTAACTGACAAAGGAAAATACGCGTTTTTATTTTGCAACTCTAAGCAATGTTTTTAGGTAGTTTTGATCAACTATTGCAGTAGTCCGTTTGGATGTTATACTAAAAGGCAGAACATTTGAAATTCCTGATATGA
This sequence comes from Neogobius melanostomus, assembly GCA_007210695.1. Classification (NCBI taxonomy): domain Eukaryota; kingdom Metazoa; phylum Chordata; class Actinopteri; order Gobiiformes; family Gobiidae; genus Neogobius; species Neogobius melanostomus. The sequence goes on along the minus strand of VHKM01001065.1, from coordinate 83,577 downwards.
GAAAAGATCAGAAAAAACAATTAGTGAAAAATGCAAGACAAATGTAATAGTATTCTTTTTAGTAGGCATTTCTTTTATAATATGTTTTTGTATAATTTTACTTCCACGGACAACAGAGAATAAACTTCCAAATCCGCAGCAATTGCCAAAACCAGAGATTAGCTTTCAAATACATGATGATGAGGTTCTCATTTCCTGCTCTTCGCCTCTTTCTGCGACTGGTTCAAAATGTAACCTGTATTTTGGAGAATCCACTCAGCCGTATCAAACTATCAACTCACGGACAAACACAAAGGAAACTGAACTGTTTTGTCAGTTTTGTATCTCTGTTAATGATTTTCGGACAAATCTCAGTAAAGTCCAAAGAAAAAGGTCATCTGTGATTACACTTTAGGAGATGGATCCAGATCTCCTCAAAGTGATGAACACACGTCACAAGGTCAGACTAAAGTCATGACGTCTGATATTATTTTCTTTTGTTGGTTTCATGTGAACATATTTTTCATGAATATTTTCTCAAAGCAACACTTTTCTTTTACAGATTTCATCAGTAAATTCCTTCCAAGTCAAACTCATGAAACCACAGCTTCATTTGTCCCAGTAAAAACCACCACCAGACCAACCATGAGACAGGAAGTGACTCTGAACCTGCCAGTGCAGGTACATTTAGACAAAACCTTTATTACATTCATACTTGTTTGGAGTGCCTGGGTTTGTTGTGTCTTTGGTAGCAAGTCAGTGTTTTTAAACCTAAAAAAAACACACACACGCTGACTTCTGAGGTCTTAAAGAACAACATCAGTGTCTAAATGGTGAATATCCTAAATATGTGACGGAAAACACAAACTGCTTCAATGTCAGACTTGTCATTAAGCCTACAGTAAGAAAAGAATAAAGTCTGCTGCTCAGTTCATGTAAGGAGCCACACTATAAAACAGGACTAATATTTGCAATCCCTAAACAGTTATCTTCCACAATATAAGCAATATGCAAAGTGTGACTTGGTGTTAGAAAGTGTTTTTGTGTTGTGATTCATGTGCACATGCCTAAAATAATATTATATTGTTTCTCCACAGGTTTGGCTTCTCCCTCTTTGACCGTGAACTCATCAGTGATCACAGAGAAGGACAAAGTTAAACTCAGCTGTCGACCTCCACCTTCTGTTTCTGCAAGTTGGTGCCATTTCTACACAACAGATGGACAAACATGGAGCAATTCTAGATGTGAGCAGACTGTGAGAGGCTCTGATCTGTTGACGGAGAACCAGAGGCCTCCTGTTGAAGTTCAGGTCCAGTGTTTCTATCTTGTACGGCAGAGACAAACCGTTTCTACATCTCTACTCAGTGAGATCGTCTCTGTCACTGTTCAGAGTAAGTAACTGACAAAGGCACTATGCTTTATTTATTTAAGCAATTGTAGCAAGACGAGTGGTGATGGTATAATTTAGCAGGATTCAATTTAAATAAAACTAAAAGACAACGCCACCGGAGAGAAGGCTCCGGACCTCTAGAAAGGCTCGTAGGTTCGTTCATTGAGAGAGGACAGAAAATGTTCCAAAAGTATACATGATATTTATTTATCACATTTGTTTCGTTTAAAATCTTTGTTCACATGTCCATTCCTTTAAGATCTCGGAAATCATTCAGTCCACAGTTCATTGTGTACATTAGTTTTTTTTAACAGAAAAAGGTCCATATAACCGGACACTAAAAAGGAAAGGAGAAAACAAGAACAAAAAGCAGCAGGGATACGACCAAAGCCCTCGACCTATAAATTAAAAACAATGTTAGACTGTAACATAAATAAAATAAAATTGGTAATGCCACACAATATTTTTAGGTAGTTTTAATCATCTATTGCAGTAGTCTGTTCACATGTTAAGACTAAAAGGTACAACATTTGCAATTCATAAATGAGAAAGATCAGAACAATAAATTAATAAAAAACTAAAGACAGGTGTTATTGTATTATTTTTCTTTGGCATTTACTTTATGTTCTTGTGGAAATGTACAGGGACAACAGAGAACAAACTTCCAAATCCACAGCAATGGCCAAAACCAGAGATTAGCTTTGAAGAACATGATATAGACATAATCATTTCCTGCTCCCCGTCTCTTTCTGCGACTGGTTCAAAATGTAACCTGTATTTTGGAGAATCCACTCAGCCGTATCAAACTATCAACTCACGGACAAACACAATGGAAAATAAATAGCTGTGCAAATTGTATATCTTTGTTAATGATTTTCAGACAAATCCCACAAAGGTCCAAAGAAAGTGGTCAGCTGTGACTACACTTTAGGAGATGGATTCAGATCTCCTTGCATGGACACACGTCATGACATCTGATATTATTTTCCTTTGTTGGTTTCATGTTAACATATTTTTCATAAATATTTCTCAGAGCAACACTTTTCTTTTACAGATTTCATCAGTAAATTATTTCCAAGTCAAACTCATGAAACCACAGCTTCATTTGTCCCAGTAAAAACCACCACCAGACCAAACCATGTGACAGGAAGTGACTCTGAGACCCCCAGTGCAGGTAAGACAAAACCTTTATTACAGTAACGCCATATCAAAACTATCAAATGAGTTGATATAAACAGAATGACCCAGTCTCTTGTGGTCACAGCTTTAGTGAAGATCATGCTAGGTCATGTGACAGGAAGATACAGCAGACAAAAGGGTCTAAATCAGGCGTCTCAGACATGTGGCCCGGGGGCCAAATGCGGCCCGTGAGATAATTTTTTGCGGCCCGCGAGATGATTTCTTATTTATATCACATGCGGCCCGCCGGTAAATTGCATTAAACACGTTGGAACTACATTTCCCATGAGGCACCGCGCGGTAGCGCCAATGTTGCTCCGGACGCGAGAATGACCACAACATCAGACAGGGGAAGAGAGATGCGGCGCTTCTGCAGACGACTTATCAACTTTTTTCAACAAAGAAACGGACTAACAGCAGCGGACTGAGAGAGGAGCTTCTGAAACAGGTGGAGACTGTCAGAACGTGAGGGAGAAACTTTAGTTGTTCAGCTAACATGTGCTGGAAAAGTTACAGCACTGCAGCATGACAATAAGCACCTTTACCTTTATGACTTTGCAAAGTGAACACATCGTAATTAGTGTTTAAAGCATTACAACAGTAAAGTGAGGAGCCGTTTCTCTCCATCTCTCTCTCAGAGCAACATTATCATGTCAATTAATTTAATCTTTATTTGGGACATGTGATCCATAGTTACAATAAAAATAGAGAATTATGGAAATGCATAAAAATACTGCAAATAATCACAGCAACATTGATGGTAAAAATATAAGCACCATTAATTATCTAACTGTAGGTCACAAAAAGGCCTGAGGCCAATGACTCCACATTATTTACATGAGGTGAAGCTTATTGCTAGTGCTCATTATCAGCTCCAGTCCCTGGTTGGGCCTTTTTACACTAAATTAAAATGACATTTGTACATTTTGCATTTCTTTCTAAATAGGCCAACAGACAGAACTGGACCTGACTCCTGAAAGATCATTCACTGTTGTGTCCTTGGGCAAGACACTTCACCCAATGCCTACACTGTAAACCCTAACATGCCGATTGGACTTAAAATTTTTGATGTAATCTGTTTCAACAAAACTTTTAAGTTGATGAACTAAAAACTTTAAAGTTGAACTTGGCTTAAAACTATCAGGAGTTTTTAAGCTAAGTTGAACTTTAAAGTTTTCGGTTATCTTGGCAAACGTTTTTTAAGTTTTTATGAACTGAAAAATCTCAAGTTCAACTTAACTTAAAAAATGTTTGCCAACATAAACTGAAAACTTTAAAGTTCAACTTAGCTTAAAACTCCTGATAGTTTTAAGCCAAGTTCAACTTTAAAGTTTCAGTTCATCAACTTTAAAGTTTGTTGAAACAGATTACATCAAAACTTGTAAGTCCAATCGGCTTCTTTAACAAATATTTCAAACATTACAAGCAAACCCAAAAAACTATTACAAAATGGCAAATTACAGTTTTTTATTTTTTATTTCATAAATAATAGTTTACATACCTTATGTTGTAACATGTAGGCTGAGTTATTCACAACAGAATTCAGAATGTAGTAAAAATGCACAATATTTGTGTGTTAGTCCTTATTGATTCAAGCAGATTCACTGGACATTGCTTCCTGGCTCAACTGGCACCAACATCTGAAAAATATGGAGAAAGTCTGTCAGTACAAAGCAAGAAATCAAACCAAGTTCAATGTCATGTGACTGAGTTTAACTTACTGTTTGTCTTCTAGAGCGCACTCTTTCTCCTCTTCACATTCTGCGATATACCACTTGGCTTGTACAAGTCTGTAAGAATAATAATAGAACAAACATCAAATGTCAGAAATTATTAGCTTTACCACGTATAGTCCAATATTGCTCCAACACTTTCTAAGCCATTCTGTAAAATGATGTGAGCAAACAGATGAACAATGAACACAAAGCTCTAGACTTTACATTAACAGAGTAAAAGCAACGTTTTTTAATGGTAGCATTATGTGCACAAATGTTATCAAACATCCAAATAGTTGCTAATAAGTAAGTAAGTTTCAAACAAATAAACTGGAATTGGAGTGTTGCACCTGTAGTCCCTTCTCATCATATTTGATGATTTTTACCATATCATTTGCTCAAATAATATAATTTATGATCTGACCCTGGGCCCCCCCTGCAATCCCAGGCACCCCTCTCCAGGTTGGAACCACTGCTTTAGGCGACAGTTTGTGCTTCCTACATTTAATTAAGCTTGTCTAGTTGCACTCAAAATTTTCTGAAACAAATTTGTATAAATGTGCATGGAAATGCGACCACATAGAGAAAAAAAAGACACACAAAAAAAGGTTGCCCCACTATGAGCCCAAAAAACCCATTTAAATTTAAAGTGAAACTCGGAAAATTAGGATATCGTTCAATGTGCATTTATTTCTGTAATTCAACTGAAACTGAAACTAATATATGATAGACTCATCATTCAAAGATAGATATGTATAGCCTTTGTTTGTTATAATTTTGATTATTATGGCTCAGCTTATAAAAACTAATGTAACTAAATTAAAAATCTCAGAAAATTGGAATATTTTGAAAATGGACTGTAAGCCATAATTATCAAAATAATAACAAAGGCTTGACATATGTCACTTTGCATGATGAGTCTATATCATAGTTTCAAAGTTTAAGTTGAATTACAGAAATAAATTAGCTTTGAACGATATTCTAATTTCCCAGAGTTTCACCTGTAAATGCTTCAGTAAAGATGAAAAATTTACTTTCGCAAGTGCATTATACTGTATTTACTCACTTTTAAAGCGAAGAGCTGAGAGTCTTTCAGCGAGTGCTTCTCATCCTAATTCGTGCGGAGCTTCTAATGTCAGTGCACGAGATCCCATCGGCCTCAGGTCTACTGAAACAAAAACATTTAAGAACATAAACATTTGTAAATACTTCAGTAATAGATGAGCAGTACAAACTGAAACCTGACTCAAATCTATTTACATTGTGGCTTATTAGCTGAGTCCTTGTGTGTGCCTCTTTTCCCTGCATTCTTCATTTCCACATACTGTACGACATACTGGTAGAACTGGAAAGCCTTCATGTCTTCATCCTCGCAGGCCTCTAGGTCACAGGGGTGGGAGTCAATAAGCTTGTCTTCTTCCCACTCCTTTTCGAGTTAGAATGTATATTATTATTTTTTCTTTTTTTGTTTTTTCTTTTATTGTGTATATATATTTTTCTGTTTTTTTCTTGGATTTTGTGCCTTAGCTCGAAATAAAAACTCAAACAAACAAACAAACAAACAAACAAACAGCACCTCCTCCTGTATTTGTAAAATGGACAAAAAGGATACTGAAGTCAGGACACTTCACCTTAACACAACAATGGCAATAGTTACTGACTTTACCTTCTTCTTTGTGCATATCAAAGAATTCCAAGTTAGTAAGACGGAATTTGTAGAGTTGATTCTCTAGATAAAAAGAAACATTTGTTAGTACTCTATAGGTACAGTATCCATGACAGAATTAAAAGATCATAAACCATGGTAAATGGTCTTGATTGTGCTGTTCAACCTACATGAGGCACTCATTTACACTCTGATTCATACTCCAGCGTGTGCAGACGACACTGGAGACAAGGTGGGGGAAGTGTCTTGCTCAAGGGCACAACAGCAGCATGCACCTGTGGGAGCTGGGATCATCTAGGTGAAAAGGACACAGTAAAGAATTGCCCCAATTCCCAGTTGTGACAGTGACAAAGCAAACACCAAATAAACTGTTCTTCCTGTTTAATTAAACTTTGTGTTCTCATTAAAAAAAAAGTCCAACATAAATGTCTCACACAATGTAGCAAATGCACACTAAACAGCTACGCCTACTTTCTGCCCAAAGACAGGAGCGTCGGGGACTTTTCTCACAGTCAATCATTCATCACATTTCATATAGTTCCAATCACAGATGCATATTTGTAAATGAAGAGTCTCAAATCACATCTCATTCAGAACAAACTTTATCATTTCTGTTACCTGTAATTAAAATAGTCAAGTGGTTTGCCTTTTGATTTGACAGAGTGCAATATTTGTTATGTTTAGTGTTTTTGTAGTGTTAAAGTTAAGAACACACTTGTTACGGAGTTAGTTCTCAGAGCTCCGTGCCTCTGTCTGCCCCGCTACTGCTGCTGCTGCTGCTGCTGCTGCTGTTACACAGACGGAGGTGCGGAGACAGCGCTGAAAACAGCGATATTAACGTTACTTGCACTTCACGGTCGCTAATAGCCTGCGTGCATATTTAATTAGGTCCTCACGGTTAATTGTAAGAGTTTTAAAGACAACACAACTCGGACTCGGGCGGAAGTGCGTCGCTGTTGCAGTTTTAAAAAAGGAGCGGGAAAATCTCACGCTACGCTTTATCGATTAAACAGTACAATCTGAAGCATAAACAATTCTCCTGGTTTTAACTACCTGCAAACTGAAATCAGACATATAATTTCACTGGATATTAATAAAGTATATTACCTAATTCAGGCCGTAGAAGCTCCTCTTTAGTTAAATGACGGACACTCCCACAGCAGCGCACTGCGGCTGTGCGGAACCAAATACGTCACTCCAGCCAAGGCACGCAGGCGTCATGATGTCATGACGCAAAAGACCCGCCTCAAAACTTATAATTTAAACTTTCTAAACGTGACAGTTTTAATCTGAATGGCAATAAAACTTTACTAAACTTAAAAAAACACCCCTTTGGACTTAATTTTTTTTTAGATAAATGAAGATTTTGGCTAGTTTTGAGTTCTTTCACATCTTAACTTATGACCTCAAATAGCATTCGGGTTTACAGTGTATGTGTGAGTGGTTGGTGGTGGTCGGAGGGACCGTTGGCGCAGATGTGTGCAGCCTCGCTTCTGTCGGTCTACCCCAGGGGAAACTGTGGCTACAAAATGTAGCTTGAAACTAGAAAAACAAAACGCACACCAAGTTCTTCTCATGAGGTGCATGTGCTGGAGCAGAAATTAAATGTATTGGAAAATACACAGCACACTCGAATAGATGTCCAAAAGATCTAGTATTTATTAACGTTTCGGCCTTAGCCTTCGTCGGATCATTTTTATCTTATTCATTTGGATCACAATACGAATACAAATACAAATTTTAATACAAAATGTAGCTTACCACCATCAGCATGGAGTGAATGAACCCCCTCCCTTTCATGTGTGAAGCGGGTGTGACTAGTGTCATATATAAAGCGCTATACAAATAAGATTCCCTTCCCTTCCCTTGATGCCCTGAACCAATTTACCTGAACCAAAATTAGATTAATTACAAAAACATTAATTGTCTAAGTCTGTAATTTCTCATTTAGAAGCTCAGCAAATGTTTGGCCGATTGGAAACCTCTGGAAGCTTAAAAATGTGCAGATAGTTAATGTACAGTCTATTTTAAGGTATATTATAGCAAACAATAAAAAGTTGCTAAATCATACTTGACTTCATAAAAAAGGCTTTGTCTGTTGCGGCCCCCGACCAACACTGGGTTTGCATTTGTGGCCCCCAGTGCAAATGAGTTCGAGACCCCTGGTCTAAATGCAGCCGATGGAGAGTCACGTGATCAGTGGGGCAGCAGGAAATAACATCACCTCCACTTTATTTCAATGACTCACAATAAGACGCCTTTAGTAAACTCCACTAACCCTAATTAGAGTCTAAAAACAGCCAATGTACCGATGGCCACTCTAACCAACTACGATGTAGGACTAAAACCACCAAACGCTCTACCACCTGAGCCACTGTCGTCTCAGACTGTGGTATTGGGCTTCTTCTTCTTATATGTTAAGAATTTGTATTCGAAGAAAATTAATCTATATTTTATTAATGCATTTACCTTTAGACCTAGTTTAGACATAATTTAGTCCAATTCTGATCTACTTTAGAGCCTTCTTACTATGGTTTATCTCTGACTAACGTTGATCTAGGCCTGCTGGTACTTGGAAGCTTAAAAATATTAATCTGTAAAGTTTGGGAAATCCTTCTCTGTCACGCTGTAATTGATTGACTGCGGAATTTTCCGCAGTCAATTATTGGTTTGCGTTTCTTTATTGATTGACTGCGGAATTTTCCGCAGTCAATTATTGGTTTCCGTTTCTTTATTATTATTATTGATTGACTGCGGAATTTTCCGCAGTCAATTATTGGTTTTCGTTTCTTTATTATTATTATTGATTGACTGCGGAATTTTCCGCAGTCAATTATTGGTTTACGTTTCTTTATTATTATTATTATTATTATTATTCCCGCACATTTTTCCTGATTTTCTGCAGCTTTCAGCACTTTCATGCTTTGTGCAATTTCTGCAAGTTATGCATCAAAACGTTCCGCATGTTGAGGAGAATCCTGCTATTACTTTTCGGACTTCTGCGATTTACGGTTTTTCCGCAATCGGACGAAATACCGCACATTTTTCCCATTGACGCATAATGGGGCTCCCGCAAATTCATGCTTTTCCGCATTTTTCCGCAATTTCTGCAATTTCTGCAATTTGTGCATGTTCAGCTTCCGCAACTTGTGGGTTTTGAGAAAAAATTGGCCTTCTGCAGTTTTCCGGTTTTTTTTCTACGGGAATTTGAAATTTTGCATTGGTGTGTATGTGGCCTCTGCCCCATTAGTGTGTATGGCGAATCCAGCCAATGCATTTAAATAGGATTTCTGGCTCTCCATGTGTTTCAGCCATTTGTGCAGCTTCTCCTATTTCAGCATTTAGGTGATTTCAACAGTTTGACCAGTTTATGGAATTTAAAAAGTTTATGCAATATAAACAATTTATGCAAATTAACCACTTTATGGAATTTAACCAGTTTACGCATTTTAACCAGTTTATGCAACATAACAATTTATGCCACTTAGGATTTATGAAATTTAAACAGTTAATGCAGTTTTATAATTTATGCAAATTAACCAATTAATGCATTTTACCGTTTTTTTTTGCAATTTAACCAGTTTATGCAACATAACAGTTTGTGCAATTTAACTGTTCATGCATTTTACCGGTTTATGCAAATTAGATTATGCAAATTAACAAATTTATGCACTTTACAGTTTTTCTGCAATTTAACCAGTTTATGCAATTCATCCAGTTTATGAACATTAGATTATGCAAATTAACCAATTTCTGCAATTTATGCAATTTCTGCATTCGATTCCCGCAGTTCCGCAGTCAATCGCAATGGCGCAGCCATTGCTGCATTTCTAGTTGATTGACTGCGGAATCTTCCGCAGTCAATTATTGGTTTTCATGTTCTTTAATATTATATTATTATTATTATTATTCCATCTTTTCCTGATTTTCAGCACCTTTCAGCACTTTCATGCTTTGTGCAATTTCTGCAAGTTATGCATCAAAACGTTCCGCATGTTGAGGAGAATCTGCTATTACTTTTGGGACTTCTGCGATTTACGGTTTTTCCGCATCGGACGAAATACCGCACATTTTTCCATTGACGCATAATGGGGCTCCCGCAAATTCATGCTTTTCCGCATTTTTTTCCGCAATTTCTGCAATTTCTGCAACTTGTGCATGTTCAGCTTCCGCAACTTGTGGGTTTTGAGAAAAAATGGCCTTCTGCAGTTTTCCAGTTTTATTCTACGGGAATTTGAAATGTTTGCATTGGTGTGTATGTGGCCTCTGCTCCATTAGTGTGTATGGCGAATCCAGCCAATGCATTTTAATAGGATTTCTGGCTCTCCATGTGTTTCAGCCATTTGTGCAGCTTCTGCAATTTCAGCATTTAGGCGATTTCAACAGTTTGACCAGTTTATGGAATTTAAAAAGTTTATGCAATATAAACAATTTATGCAAATTAACCACTTTATGGAATTTAACCAGTTTACGCATTTTAACCAGTTTATGCACATAACAATTTATGCCATTTAGATTTATGAAATTTAAACAGTTAATGCAGTTTATATAATTTATGCAAATTAACCAATTAATGCATTTTACTGTTTTTTTTTGCAATTTAACCAGTTTATGCAACATAACAGTTTGTGCAATTTATTCTGTTCATGCATTTTACCGGTTTATGCAAATTAGATTATGCAAATTAACCAATTTATGCATTTTACGTTTTTCTGCAATTTACCAGTTTATGCAATTTCACCAGTTTATGAACTAAGTTTATGCAAATTAACCAATTTATGCAATTTATGCAATTTCTGCATTCGATTCCCGCAGTTCCGCAGTCAATCGCAATGGCGCAGCCATTGCTGCATTTCTAGTTATTATTCCCGCACATTTTCCTGATTTCTGCACCTTTCAGCACTTTCATGCTTTGTGCAATTTCTGCAAGTTATGCATCAAAACGTTCCGCATGTTGAGGAGAATCCTGCTATTACTTTTCGGACTTCTGCGATTTACGGTTTTTCCGCAATCGGACGAAATACCGAACATTTTTCCCATTGACGCATAATGGGGCTACCGCAAATTCATGCTTTTTCCGCATTTTTTTCCGCAATTTCTGCAATTTCTGCAATTTGTGCATGTTCAGCTTCCGCAACTTGTGGGTTTTGAGAAAAAATTGGCCTTCTGCAGTTTTCCAGTGTTTTTCTACGGGAATTTGAAATTTTTGCATTGGTGTGTATGTGGTCTCTGCCCCATTAGTGTGTATGGCGAATCCAGCCAATGCATTTAATAGGATTTCTGGCACTCCAAGTGTTTCAGCCATTTGTGCAGCTTCTGCAATTTCAGCATTTAGGCGATTTCAACAGTTTGACCAGTTTATGGAATTTAAAAGTTTATGCAATATAAACAATTTATGCAAATTAACCACTTTATGGAATTTAACCAGTTTACGCATTTTAACCAGTTTATGCAACATAACAATTCATGCCATTTAGGATTTATGAAATTTAAACAGTTAATGCAGTTTATATAATTTATGCAAATTAACCAATTAATGCATTTTACCGTTTTTTTTGCAATTTAACCAGTTTATGCAACATAACAGTTTGTGCAATTTAAACTGTTCATGCATTTACCGGTTTATGCAAATTAGATTATGCAAATTAACCAATTTATGCATTTTACAGTTTTTTGCAATTTAACCAGTTTATGAACATTAGATTATGCAAATTAACCAATTTATGCAATTTATGCAATTTTGCATTTGATTACCGCAGTTCCGCAGTCAATCGCAATGGCGCAGCCATTGCTGCATTTCTAGTTGATTGACTGCGGAACTTTCCGCAGTCAATAATTGGTTTTCATGTTCTTTATTATTGATTGACTGCGGAACTTTCCGCAGTCAATAATTGGTTTTCATGTTCTTTATTATATTATTATAGTATTTTTTTCCTGATTTTCAGCAGTTTTCACAGCTTTCACAGTTTCAGCAATTTCCACAAGTTATACATAAAAATGTTCAGCATGTTTCAGAGATTATTGCTATTACTTTTGGGAATTCAGCGATTTCCGGTTCTTCCACAATTGGCCGATCTTCGGCCGATTTTTCCCATTGACTTATAATGGGGCTTCCGCAAATTCACAGATTCTGCAGTTTTTTCCACAGTTTCAGCAATTTCTGCAGTTTGTACATGTTCAGCTTCCGCAACTTGTCAGTTTTCAGAAAAATCGGCCTTCTGCAGTTTTCCATTTTTTTTCTACGGGCTTGGGAATTCTGCATTCATTTGTATTGAGAATTCTGCCATTCATTTTAATAGGCCCATACATTTTAATAGGACTTCAGGCACATTCAGGCCTTTCAGCCATTTCTACAGCTAAAGCCATTTCAGCAGTTTCAAAGACTTTAACAGTTTTAAGGATTCAACAGTTTCAAGGATTTCAGGAGTTTCAAGGATTTCAGGAGTTTCAAGGTTTCAACAGTTTTCAAGGGATTTCAGGAGTTTCAAGGTTTCAACTGTTTCAAGGATTTCAGGAGTTTCAAGGTTTCAACAGTTCAAGGATTTCAGGAGTTTCAAGTGTTCAGGAGTTTCAAGGTTTCAACAGTTTTAAGGATTTCAACAGTTTCAAGGACTTCAGCAGTTTCAAGCTTTCAACAGTTTCAAGATTTCAGGAGTTTCAAGGACTTCAGCAGTTTGAAACCAAGGACTTCAGCAGTTTCAAGGACAGTCAATCTCCATGGTGTCAGCCATGGAGATTGACCTTCAGCAGTTTCAAGGTTTCAATAGTTTAAAGGATTTCAGGAATTTCAAGGATTTCAGCAGTTTCAAGGTTTCAACAGTTTCAAGGATTCAGGAGCTTCAAATACTACACAATTTCAACAGTTTGTACAGTTTCTGCAATAATATAGGATTTTTGCGATTACAACACAATTATGCAACTAAACAGGGATGTTCACAATGAAACCTATATAATACAACTTAATAGGGATTTTCACAATAATGGCACTATAATACAACTTAATAGGATTTTACATATAAAGCAGTATAATGCAACTTAATAGGGATTTTACATGTAAAGCAGTATAAATGCAACTTAATAGGATTTGTACATGTAAAGCAGTATAATGCAACTTAATAGAGATTTTTGCATGTAAAGCAGTAAATGCACTATTGGAATTACATAAAAATATAAGCAACTTAATAGGGATTTTTGCAGTAAAGCAGTAAAAACTTAATAGGGATTTTCACAATAAAGCACTATAATGCAACTAAATTGGGATTTTCACAATAAAAGCATATTATGCACTATGAGGATTTTACATAGCAGTATATCCAACTTAATAGGGATTTTTACATTAAAGCAGTAAATAACTTATAGGATTTACATGAAAACATATTAGCAACTTAATAGGGATTTTACATGAAAACAGTAGATAATGCAGTTTAATAGATTTTTACATGTAAAACAGTATTAGCACTAATAGGGATTTACATTAAAAACAGTATAATGCTACTTAATAGGGATAAAGCATTAATGCAACTTAAATAGGATTTACATGTAAAGCAGTATAATGCAACTTAATAGGGATTTTTACATGTAAAACGTATATGACTATGGTTTTTAATTACAGTATTGAATAGGGATTTTTTTACATGTAAAAACAGTATAATGCAGTTTAATAGGATTTTTACATGTAAAACAGTATATTGCACTTAATAGGGGATTTTTACATGTAAACAGTATATATGCAACTTAATAGGGATTTTACATGTAAAACAGTTAATAATTTAATTAAGCGTTAATGCAACTTAATAGGATTTTTACATGTAAAAGCGTATAATGCACTTAATAGGGATTTTTACATTTAAACAGTATTATGCAACTTAATAGGGATTTTTACATGTAAACAGTATATGCAAGTTAATAGGATTTTTACATGTAAAACAGTATTATGCAACTTCATAGGATTTTTACATGTAAACCAGTATAATGCACTTAATAGGATTTCTGAAAGATAATGATTAAAAGCAGTATAATGCAACTTAATAGGGATTTTTACATGTAAACAGTATAATGCAACTTAATAGGGATTTTAATGTAAAAATATTTTACATGTAAAGGCATATTATGAACTTAATAGGATTTTACATTAAAACAGTATTATGCAACTTAATAGGGATTTTTACATGAAAGCAGTATAATGCAACTTAATAGGGATTTTACATGTAAAGAGTATTATGCAACTTAATAGGGAATGTTACATGTAAGACAGTATAATGCAACTTAATAGGGATTTTTACATGTAAAGCAGTAAATCAAACTTAATAGGATTTTTACATGTAAACAGTATAATGCAACTTAATATGGAATTTTACATGTAAAACAGTATAATGCAACTTAATAGTAAGGATATTTTACATGTAAAACAGTATAATGCAAACTTAATAGGATTTTTACATGTAAAACAGTATAATGCAACTTAATAGGGATTTTTACATGTAAAGCAGTATAATGCAACTTAATAGGGATTTTCACCAATACAAGCACTATTATGCAACTAAAAGGAGATTTTCACAATAAATGCAGTATTATACAACTAAATAGGATTTTCACAATAAAAGCAGTATAATACAATTTAATAGGGATTTTCACAACTTCAACAGTTTCAAGGTTTCAACAGTTTCAAGGATTTCAGGAATTTCAAGGCTTCAACAGCTTAAGGATTTCAGGAGTTTCAAGGTCTAAACAGGTTCAAGGATTTCGACAGTTTCAAGGATTTCAGGAGTTTCAAGGTTTCAACAGTTTCAAGGTTTCAACAGTTTCAAGGTTTCAACAGTTTCAAGATTTCACCAGTTTCAAGGTTTCAACAGTTTCAAGGTTTCAACAGTTTCAAGGTTTCAACAGTTTCAAGGATTTCAGGAGTTTCAAGGTTTCAACAGTTTCAAGATTTCCAACAGTTTCAAGGTTTCAACAGTTCAAGGTTTCAACAGTTTCAAGGTTTCAACAGTTTCAAGGTTTCAACAGTTTCAAGGTTTCAACAGTTTCAAGGATTTCAGGAGTTCAAGGTTTCAACAGTTTCAAGATTTCAACAGTTTCAAGTTTTACAGTTTCAAGGTTTCAACAGTTTCAGTTTCAACAGTTTCAAGGTTTCAACAGTTTCAAGGACTTCGGAGTTTCAAAATTTCTGCATTAGATCTGTTCCGCAGTCAATCGCAATGGCGCAGCCATTGCAACCGTTTCTAGTTATTATTGATTGACTGCGGAATTTTCCGCAGTCAATTATTGGTTTTCGTTTCTTTATTATTATTATTATTATTATTATTCCCGCACATTTTTCCTGATTTTCTGCACCTTTCAGCACTTTCATGCTTTGTGCAATTTCTGCAAGTTATGCATCAAAAACGTTCCGCATGTTGAGGAGAATCCTGCTATTACTTTTCGGACTTCTGCGATTTACGGTTTTTCCGCAATCGGACGAAATACCGAACATTTTTCCCATTGACGCATAATGGGGCTCCCGCAAATTCATGCTTTTCCGCATTTTTTTCCGCAATTTCTGCAATTTCTGCAACTTGTGCATGTTCAGCTTCCGCAACTTGCGGGTTTTGAGAAAAAATTGGCCTTCTGCAGTTTTCCAGTTTTTTTCTACGGGAATTTGAAATTTTTGCATTGGTGTGTATGTGGTTCTTGCTCCATTAGTGTGTATGGCGAATCCAGCCAATAGGATTTCTGGCTCTCCATGTGTTTCAGCCATTTGTGCAGCTTCTGCAATTTCAGCATTTAGGCGATTTCACAGTTTGGACCAGTTTATGGAATTTAAAAAGTTTATGCAATATAAACAATTTATGCAAATTAACCACTTTATGGAATTTAACCAGTTTACGCATTTTAACCAGTTTACGCATTTTAACCAGTTTATGCAACATAGCAATTTATGCCATTTAGGAATTATGAATTTAAACAGTTAATGCACTTTATATAATTTATGCAAATTAACCAATTAATGCATTTTACTGTTTTTTTTTGCAATTTAACCAGTTTATGCAACATAACAGTTTGTGCAATTTAAACTGTTCATGCATTTTACCGGTTTATGGCAAATTAGATTATGCAAATTAACCAATTTATGCATTTTACAGTTTTTTTGCAATTTTACCAGTTTATGCAATTTCACCAGTTTATGAACATTAGATTATGCAAATTAACCAATTTATGCAAATTTATGCAATTTCTGCATTCGATTCCCGCAGTTCCGCAGTCAATCGCAATGGCGCAGCCATTGCTGCATTTCTAGTTATTATTCCCCGCACATTTTTCCTGATTTTCTGCACCTTTCAGCACTTTCATGCTTTGTGCAATTTCTGCAAATTATGCATCAAAATGTTCCGCATGTTGAGGAGAATCCTGCTATTACTTTTCGGACTTCTGCAATTTACGGTTTTTCCGCAATCGGACGAAATACCGCACATTTTTCCCATTGACGCATAATGGGGCTCCCGCAATTCATGCTTTTCCGCATTTTTTTCCCGCAATTTCTGCAATTTCTGAACTTTGTGCATGTTCAGCTTCCGCAACTTGTGGTTTTGAGAAAAAATTGGCCTTCTGCAGTTTTCCAGTTTTTTTCTACAGGAATTTGAAATTTTGCATTGGTGTGTATGTGGTCTCTGCTCCATTAGTGTGTATGGCGAATCCAGCCAATGGGATTTCTGGCTCTCCAAGTGTTCAGCCATTTGTGCAGCTTCTGCAATTTCAGCATTTAGACGATTTCAACAGTTTGACCAGTTTATGGAATTTAAGAAGTTTATGCAATATAAACAATTTATGCAAATTAACCACTTTATGGAATTTAACCAGTTTACGCATTTTAACCAGTTTACGCATTTTAACCAGTTTATGCAACATAACAATTTATGCCACTTAGGATTTATGAAATTTAAACAGTTAATGCAGTTTATATAATTTATGCAAATTAACCAATTAATGCATTTTACCGTTTTTTTGCAATTTAACCAGTTTATGCAACATAACAGTTTGTGCAATTTAAACTGTTCATGCATTTTACCGGTTTATGCAAATTAGATTATGCAAATTAACCAATTTATGCACTTTACAGTTTTTCTGCAATTTAACCAGTTTATGCAATTTCACCAGTTTATGAACATTAGATTATGCAAATTAACCAATTTATGCAATTTATGCAATTTCTGCATTCGATTCCCGCAGTTCCGCAGTCAATCGCAATGGCGCAGCCATTGCTGCATTTCTAGTTGATTGACTGCGGAATTTTCCGCAGTCAATTATTGGTTTCCGTTTCTTTATTATTATTATTATTATTATTATTCCCGCACATTTTTCCTGATTTTCTGCACCTTTCAGCACTTTCATGCTTTGTGCAATTTCTGCAAATTATGCATCAAAATGTTCCGCATGTTGAGGAGAATCCTGCTATTACTTTTCGGACTTCTGCAATTTACGGTTTTTCCGCAATCGGACGAAATACCGCACATTTTTCCCATTGACGCATAATGGGGCTCCCGCAAATTCATGCTTTTCCGCATTTTTTTCCGCAATTTCTGCAATTTCTGAACTTTGTGCATGTTCAGCTTCCGCAACTTGTGGGTTTTGAGAAAAAATTGGCCTTCTGCAGTTTTCCAGTTTTTTCTACAGGAATTTGAAATTTTTGCATTGGTGTGTATGTGGTCTCTGCTCCATTAGTGTGTATGGCGAATCCAGCCAATGGGATTTCTGGCTCTCCAAGTGTTTCAGCCATTTGTGCAGCTCTGCAATTTCAGCATTTAGACGATTTCAACAGTTTGACCAGTTTATGGAATTTAAGAAGTTTATGCAATATAAACAATTTATGCAAATTAACCACTTTATGGAATTTAACCAGTTTACGCATTTTAACCAGTTTATGCAACATAACAATTTATGCCATTTAGGATTTATGAAATTTAAACAGTTCATGCAGTTTATATAATTTATGCAAATTAACCAATTAATGCATTTTACTGTTGTTTGCAATTTAAACCAGTTTATGCAACATAACAGTTTGTGCAATTTAAACTGTTCATGCATTTTACCGGTTTATGCAAATTAGATTATGCAAATTAACCAATTTATGCATTTTACAGTTTTTCTGCAATTTTACCAGTTTATGCATTTCACCAGTTTATGAACATTAGATTATGCAAATTAACCAATTTATGCAATTTATGCAATTTCTGCATTCGATTCTCGCAGTTCCGCAGTCAATCGCAATGGCGCAGCCATTGCTGCATTTCTAGTTGATTGACTGCGGAATCTTCCGCAGTCAATAATTGGTTTGCATGTTCTTTAATATTATTCTTCCATCTTTTTCCTGATTTTCTGCAGCTTTCAGCACTTTCATGCTTTGTGCAATTTCTGCAAGTTATGCATCAAAACGTTCCGCATGTTGAGGAGAATCCTGCTATTACTTTGGGACTTCTGCGATTTACGGTTTTTCCGCAATCGGACGAAATACCGCACATTTTTCCCATTGACGCATAATGGGGCTCCCGCAAATTCATGCTTTTCCGCATTTTTTACCGCAATTTCTGCAATTCTGCAACTTGTGCATGTTCAGCTTCCGCAACTTGTGGGTTTTGAGAAAAAATTGGCCTTCTGCAGTTTTCCAGTTTATTCTACGGGAATTTGAAATGTTTGCATTGGTGTGTATGTGGTCTCTGCTCCATTAGTGTGTATGGCGAATCCAGCCAATGCATTTTAATAGGATTTCTGGCACTCCATGTGTTTCAGCCATTTGTGCAGCTTCTGCATCTTCAGCATTTAGGCGATTTCAACAGTTTGACCAGTTTATGGAATTTAAAAGGTTTATGCAATATAAACAATTTATGCAAATTAACCACTTTATGGAATTTAACCAGTTTACGCATTTTAACCAGTTTATGCAACATAACAGTTTGTGCAATTTATTCTGTTCATGCATTTTACCGGTTTATGCAAATTAGATTATGCAAATTAACCAATTTATGCATTTTACAGTTTTTCTGCAATTTTACCAGTTTATGCAATTTCACCAGTTTATGAACATAAGTTTATGCAAATTAACCAATTTATGCAAATTTATGCAATTTCTGCATTCGATTCCCGCAGTTCCGCAGTCAATCGCAATGGCGCAGCCATTGCTGCATTTCTAGTTATTATTATTATTCCGGCACATTTTTCCTGATTTTCTGCACCTTTCAGCACTTTCATGCTTTGTGCAATTTCTGCAAGTTATGCATCAAAACGTTCCGCATGTTGAGGAGAATCCTGCTATTACTTTTGGGACTTCTGCGATTTACGGTTTTTTCCGCAATCGGACGAAATACCGCACATTTTTCCCATTGACGCATAATGGGGCTCCCGCAAATTCATGCTTTTCCGCAGTTTTTTCCGCAATTTCTGCAATTTCTGCAACTTGTGCATGTTCAGCTTCCGCAACTTGTGGGATTTGAGAAAAATTGGCCTTCTGCAGTTTTCCAGTTTTTTCTACAGGAATTTGAACTTTTTGCATTGGTGTGTATGTGGTCTCTGCTCCATTAGTGTGTATGGCGAATCCAGCCAATGTATTTTAACAGGATTTCTGGCTCTCCATGTGTTTCAGCCATTTGTGCAGCTTCTGCATCTTCAGCATTTAGGCGATTTCAACAGTTTGACCAGTTTATGGAATTTAAAAAGTTTATGCAATATAAACAATTTATGCAAATTAACCACTTTATGGATTTAACCAGTTTACGCATTTTAACCAGTTTACGCATTTTAACCAGTTTATGCAACATAACAATTTATGCCATTTAGGATTTATGAAATTTAAACAGTTAATGCAGTTTATATAATTTATGCAAATTAACCAATTAATGCATTTGACCGTTTTTTTTGCAATTTAACCAGTTTATGCAACATAACAGTTTGTGCAATTTAAACTGTTCATGCATTTTACCGGTTTATGCAAATTAGATTATGCAAATTAACCAATTTATGCATTTTACAGTTTTTCTGCAATTTTACCAGTTTATGCAATTTCACCAGTTTATGAACATTAGATTATGCAAATTAACCAATTTATGCAAATTTATGCAATTTCTGCATT
This sequence comes from Neogobius melanostomus, assembly GCA_007210695.1. Classification (NCBI taxonomy): domain Eukaryota; kingdom Metazoa; phylum Chordata; class Actinopteri; order Gobiiformes; family Gobiidae; genus Neogobius; species Neogobius melanostomus. The sequence continues at coordinate 63,550 of VHKM01001065.1, read as the reverse complement.
CGATTCCCGCAGTTCCGCAGTCAATCGCAATGGCGCAGCCATTGCTGCATTTCTAGTTGATTGACTGCGGAACTTTCCGCAGTCAATTATTGGTTTGCGTTTCTTTATTATTATTATTATACCGACACATTTTCCTGATTTTCTGCAGCTTTCAGCACTTTCATGCTTTGTGCAATTTCTGCAAGTTATGCATCAAAACGTTCCGCATGTTGAGGAGAATCCTGCTATTACTTTTCGGACTTCTGCGATTTACGGTTTTTCCGCAATCGGACGAAATACCGCACATTTTTCCCATTGACGCATAATGGGGCTCCCGCAAATTCATGCTTTTCCGCATTTTTTTCCGCAATTTCTGCAATTTCTGCAACTTGTGCATGTTCAGCTTCCGCAACTTGTGGGATTTGAGAAAAAATTGGCCTTCTGCAGTTTTCCAGTTTTTTTCTACAGGAATTTGAAATTTTTGCATTGGTGTGTATGTGGCCTCTGCTCCATTAGTGTGTATGGCGAATCCAGCCAATGCATTTTAATAGGATTTCTGGCTCTCCATGTGTTTCAGCCATTTGTGCAGCTTCTGCAATTTCAGCATTTAGGCGATTTCAACAGTTTGACCAGTTTATGGAATTTAAAAAGTTTATGCAATATAAACACTTTATGCAAATTAACCACTTTATGGAATTTAACCAGTTACGCATTTTAACCAGTTTACACATTTTAACCAGTTTATGCAACATAACAATTTATGCCATTTAGGATTTATGAAATTTAAACAGTTAATGCAGTTTATATAATTTATGCAAATTAACCAATTAATGCATTTTACCGTTTTTTTTTGCAATTTAACCAGTTTATGCAACATAACAGTTTGTGCAATTAAACTGTTCATGCATTTTACCGGTTTATGCAAATTAGATTATGCAAATTAACCAATTTATGCATTTTACAGTTTTTCTGCAATTTTACCAGTTTATGCAATTTCACCAGTTTATGAACATTAGATTATGCAAATTAACCAATTTATGCAAATTTATGCAATTTCTGCATTCGATTCCCGCAGTTCCGCAGTCAATCGCAATGGCGCAGCCATTGCTGCATTTCTAGTGTTTACACTGAAATCTTTTAAAACAACAGACTTTTACTTTATTGATTGACTGCGGAATCTTCCGCAGTCAATTATTGGTTTTCATGTTCTTTAATATTATTATTCCATCTTTTTCCTGATTTTCTGCAGCTTTCAGCACTTTCATGCTTTGTGCAATTTCTGCAAGTTATGCATCAAAATGTTCCGCATGTTGAGGAGAATCCTGCTATTACTTTTGGGACTTCTGCGATTTACGGTTTTTCCGCAATCGGACGAAATACCGCACATTTTTCCCATTGACTTATAATGGGGCTCCCGCAAATTCATGCTTTTCCGCATTTTTTTCCGCAATTTCTGCAATTTCTGAACTTTGTGCATGTTCAGCTTCCGCAACTTGTGGGTTTGAGAAAAAATTGGCCTTCTGCAGTTATCCAGTTTTTTTCTACGGGAATTTGAAATTTTGCATTGGTGTGTATGTGGTCTCTGCTCCATTAGTGTGTATGGCGAATCCAGCCAATGCATTTTAATAGGATTTCTGGCTCTCCATGTGTTTCAGCCATTTGTGCAGCTTCTGCAATTTCAACATTTAGGCGATTTCAACAGTTTGACCAGTTTATGGAATTTAAAAAGTTTATGCAATATAAACAATTTATGCAAATTAACCACTTTATGGAATTTAACCAGTTTACGCATGTTAACCAGTTTATGCAACATAACAATTAATGCCATTTAGGATTTATGAAATTTAAACAGTTAATGCAGTTTATATAATTTATGCAAATTAACCAATTAATGCATTTTACCGTTTTTTTTGCAATTTAACCAGTTTATGCAACATAACAGTTTGTGCAATTTAATCTGTTCATGCATTTTACCGGTTTATGCAAATTAGATTATGCAAATTAACCAATTTATGCATTTTACAGTTTTTCTGCAATTTTACCAGTTTATGCAATTTCACCAGTTTATGAACATAAGTTTATGCAAATTAACCAATTTATGCAAATTTATGCAATTTCTGCATTCGATTCCCGCAGTTCCGCAGTCAATCGCAATGGCGCAGCCATTGCTGCATTTCTAGTTATACATTGGATCCTCTTTCCTGTCAGACTTCTCTTCTATTTCAGACTTCTTTCTATCTATTCTTTTAACATGCACGTGCACATTTGGTTATTTAGATTTGGACATGAAAGTCATTTCCTCCACCACAGTAATGTTTGAGCCCGAGACACAATCAACACCAGGTAAGAACAGAAAGAAAAATAATAATATGATGTTTTTAAGTATATTTCATGCTGACTGTTGTTAATTATTATGTTTTTCTTTCTGAAGCTCCGGTTCCATCGAAAAATCTGCTGTGGCATTTGCTGATGTTGTTCGTGCGTACTGTAATAGCGTTTACCATCCTGTTAACGATTTACCTCTGTTACCTGAAGATCATTAGTAAGAAATACTATGTTGTTTCATCATATTCATATTGTCTCTCAATCAAACTTAATAACTGAATTATTGCTCTCGTTCCAGCAAAACATGGTGGCAAATGGTAAGACTTGTAGAAGCTGTTTTTAATTGACAAATGACGCAGTTACTCCTGCCTTTCTTTATCCTCTTGTTACCTGTAAATCACTGTCAGCCAATCACAATTCATTTCCTTTCCCTCACATCCAATCAAACCAACGCTCTGCTCTTGCTTCGCTTTGTCATTTAGTCAGTTCAGCCACAATCACCCTCTGCATCTCCATCTTCTTGGCCTAAGACGAGATATTTATCTTACTCTCTCTATTTCATTGATTATGTATCTCCTTTTGGAATATTTTATAAAATAAACTTGTGGTTTGACGACTGTAAATCCAGACTGGACTGAGGGCGCGTCGCTTCCCTCATAGATTGAATAGCTATTTGGCAGGGTTTTTGGATCCAGCTCCATTGTATAGAATTGGGACGATGTTGTGCATGTTAAGACAAAGACGTGAAGATCAGAATGTCAAGTCTGTGTTCAATAATGAATTAAAGAGAGGCAAAAACGTTTTAATGAAAAGTCCAGGAGCCAGAAACCTCCCTGTATCTTTGCAATTTCAGGAAGAATTTGGCCACAACTAGTCCATTCTTAATTTACAGTCTAATGGGTTTGACTTTGGTTGATTCTGCCCATTTCATTGTGTTTTTCCACAGTTGTCCAGGCAAGAACTCTGGTAATTCACAATGCTGCATTCACTTTCACTGTATTGAACAAGATATACAGAGAATGATTGTTTGTATTGTTGTACTGTCTTTTTCAGATGACTCCAACTCCAACAATCCAAACAGTAACGCTCTGGTAAAGAGAAAGAAAGGGGGGTGGGGGAGGTGTTATTTTATTTGGGTTCACAAATAGAACGTTCACAAAACCGCTTAAGGCGCTACAACCAAATATTTATAGTGTGTGACCTTTGTATGTGGTGACTTTTTTTCTCGGTCTGGTCATGAAGTTCTCATCTCATCACCTTATGATCAAAGAGCTTTCATGATCAGCAAAAGAAATAATGCTAGTGTAATAATCAGTCCATTGTTTTATTTATCAAAATCAAGTGTGAGATTTCATTGACAGTTGTGTTTTATGCATTTGTTTCCCTTGTTTTGATAAAGCCTCTGTCTGAGAGAGTCGACAGTTTGATCTCAGCCACTTCTACTGTCTACTGTTCACCTGGTAGGAGTCTAAAGTTCAATAGAATAAATATTTCACAATAGGATCACTCACGTACAACATTATATTTCCAGCAGGTTCCCCAAGTGAGAACGAAGAGGAGCTTCACAGTGAGGATGTTGATGAGGCAAGGCACTTTACTTAATTACACTAACACTGACTACATATTATGTTCAATATGATGCTGGCTAATGCTACTGCTAATCTTCTTTTTGTAGAATACAGTTTAGAGCCAGATCCAGCAACAACGTTCACTGCAATAACTGATGCAACATATTTTGTGCTAAATACATGAGTGCATAGTTTATGGTAAATCAGAAACAGCTAAAACTGCTCTATTAGATATACTGTAGTTATAACTTGTGTTAGATCGTGTAACTTTCGGCATTTTATATATATATATATATATATTAGGGCCGGGACTTTTTTCGATTAATTGCGATTAATTAATTACATAAGGTTTAGTGCGATTAAAAATATTAATCGACATTAATCACACTTTGCTTTCCACACTTCAGTTTCCTTTTTTCCTGCAGACGCACAATTAATGGCAATATTGCACTGGTCTGTTGGACTTGGTTGAACAAAAATAAACAATATTTTGTTGCTTAAGCTTATGTATTCAGTCATTATTCAATGGTATACTAAAAATCCTTATGAAAAAACTTACTTCTCACTGTTCTCAGGTCAAATATTTATATGTGATTAATTTCGATTAATTAATTACAAAGCCTCTAATTAATTAGATTAATGTTTTTAATCGAGTCCCGGCCCTAATATATATATATATATTTGAACCCTGAACAACTTACTGCTTCTCGGCTCTGAGAAGGTTGGTGACCCCTGGACTAAATGGTACTTAACCTGAAATATTTCCTTCAATGTAAATATCATTTGATTTCTGACGTCTTCTCATATTTCCTCATGTAACCAGTTTAGAAATTGCTTGAATGTAAATCTCACACGGCAATAAAAGCAAATTCAAACTAAATCTCCCCTCACTTTCTCTTTGCATAAACATTCAAAGGTGTTTAAGATTTAACTGTTGCTTTTATTGTATGTTTGAAATGAGCCAGTGATAATAATATATTTGTTTATTTTGTGCTTTTCTCAACAGTGTCGAGCCATATTTTGCAATAACAGTTCAAAATGTAATAACATCTTCTCTTCTTAGTGTAATAAAACAATATTAGACTCACGGCGAGGCGTCTTTCCAATATTATGGCCCTCGCCTCTGGAACGACCTGCCGGAGGAGCTCAGGACCGCAGAGAACGTTCATGTTTTAAAAGCAGGCTTAAGACCCACCTTTTTAGTTTAGCTTTTAACTGATATTTATTCTTGCTAGGCCTATTTATTTAATTGTTATTAATAGTTATTTATTTATTTATGTTTTCTTTATGTATTTTACCTCTCGGTCTTATTTTAGTGGTCCATATATTCTTATTTTTACTTTTACTTTTTACTTATTTTAACCATTTTTATGGTCTCCCAGTTTCCTCTGGAGGAGCCCTCTGCCTCGGGAGCAGTCATTGGCTGTGGCTGCTGGGGTGCTGTCCTGTGGGTGTCTGGATGGAGGTGTGGTTTTTCTACCGCGCCTCCTCCGGGCGTCCTGTGTTAGTTCCCTGTAGCTGCAGCCGAGATGCTGCTCCCGATGCAGACGGCTCCTTGGATGGTGTTTCCTTACCTGGTTTATCTGTACCCAGCCTTACCTCAGCCTTACCTCAGCCTTATGTCCATTGTGTCCATTGTTTACCTTGAGTGTGTGTGTTGTGCTTGTGTGGTGTGTCTCTGGGAAGGTGGGTGGGGAGAGTGTGAGTGCGACAATGTGTTTGTATTTGTGGGAGTAGGTGGGTGTGAGAGAATGTTTTTAAATCTGTAAAGCACTTTGTGTTACATGAAATGGATGAAAAGCGCTATATAAATAAAGATTGATTGATTGATTGAATATTTTGTATTTTTTTCTCATTTTGTAATAACTCTGCCCAACATCTCATATGACCCATATGAATAAGTCATATTTTCAAAAGCATTAAACCTGTCATATGCACTTCAAAGCATTTATAAATACTTATTTCTAAAAGCTACAACCTTTGCTTAAATGATATCAGTTTGAGGTACCCAAAGTGTGGCCCGGGACAAAATTTGTCCCTCAGGACAATTGTTGGTGACTCTCAGGCTTCTTGTCACAAATCACCAGAGAAGTAACTCAAGCGGCACAGAGTTCCAGAGTTTTGGACCTGCCACAGCAAAAGCCCGATCACCCCACTGTTTGTAACATGACCTGGGCACCTCCAGCAGGTGTTGTTGTGCAGAACGTAGGGTTCTGCTGGGCTGGTGAGGGATCAGAGTCTGACCTAAATACGTAGGTGCAAGGCCATGGATGGAACTGAAAATAAAAGCAAAAGTTTGTACTGGATTCTGAAAGACCGGGAGCCAATGCAGGGAGTAAAAGATGGGTGTGATACGGTCATGTTTGTGAGAGTTGGTGAGGAGCTGGGCAGCAGCATTTTGCACAAGCTGTAATCTGTGAATGAAGGTTTGACTGAGTCCAATCGACAGTGCATTGCAGTAATCCAATCGTGAGCTGATGAATGCGTGAATAGTTTTTTCCAGGTCGGAGCGGCTGAGGAAAGGCTTCACTTTTGCCAGAAGGCAAAGCTGGAAAAACTTGCCTTAGAGTAAATTTGCTTGCGAAAGTCCAGGTTTGCATCCAGATTAACACCTAGGTTTTTGATGACAGTGTGGGGGACGAGAGACTGAAGACCAGGAACAGTGGTGCTGAGTGGATTTTGAGCGCCAAAAAGAATGAGTTCAGATTTGCCCTCATTTAAACACAAAAAGTTCTGCGAGAGCCAGAGCTTAATGTCATCCAGACACCTGTGGGTGACACCTACCGGGAGGTAGATTTGTAGATCATCTGCATACATGTGAAAGGACACGTTATGATGAGAGATGATTGAACCCAGGGGCAACATGTAAAGTGAAAATAAAACCGGACCTAAAATGGAACCCTGTGGTACACCTGAGGACAGAGAGGCTGTAGAGGAGGAAAGGTCACAGATGACCACGGAAAAAGACCTGTCCATTAGGTAGGACATGAACCACTGCAGCACGAGTCCTCGAAGGCCCACCTGCTGGGCCAGGCGGGTCAGGAGGATGGAGTGGTCCACTGTATCGAATGCTGCACAACACTGTTTTTTTAGAGTCCAGAGACTTTTGCACTTTCAGTAGTGCAGAGTCAGTGCTGTGGCCTGTCCTGAAACCCGACTGGAATTTTTCAAACATGTTATTCTGGTCTAGAAATTAATGTAACTGATTGAATACAAGTTTTTAAATTTACTGGTATTGTTATTGTTGTTCTATTTATTTATCTATTTTTATTTTATTTTTTTGTCATCATTATTATTATTATTTGCATTTTCTTTCTCACTTAAATTGGATATCTGAACAAATTATTATATTCATTATTTCTGAGATTACGACCAGGTACTGATGGCAATCGAATTGAAAAGGAAAAAAAAGAAAACAAGGGGGAAAAAAGGACAAGCAGGGCCTGTTGACTGAGCCCGTCTCAATGCACCAACACTCAGCAAAATAAAATCTAGATTGTAATCGGTAATAATTGTAGCAATAATGATGATGATAATAATTATTATTATTTTAATATTTTATTTATCTATCTTGTTATGTTTAATACATTACACGTACATACAGTATATACCAATTTTACCACTTTGACATACTGTAGCACCCATGCACTTGCATACATGCTCTAACACTCGCACACTCACAGAAACTCCACAAACCAAGGCAGAACCATAGACATATTATTAATAGACCGTTAATACTCACTCCTCCCCGTTTACCACAATGACCACGTTCGAGGGGGAAATCATGGGGGATTTACAGACTCCTCCTACCCATCTCTGATGAAGCATGTTCCTAATAAGGGCATAAGGGCGGGATCTTCACTGTAGACGCGGCCCTTGCGTGACGTGTAGCTTACGCAGCTCCAATGCTAACAGTCCGACCCCCGTTAAGTAGGAGATTTCTAAAATGTATCCTACGATAACCAGCCCGGTGCCTCTGATTGTGTCTAACCCAGCGTAATCACAGGAGGAATATCTAGCTGTAGACAGTTCCAAAAAATTAGGCACCGGGCATTAAAGTTGTTTTTAGTGTGTCTAAAGTGCAATGGATTCCAATGGGGGCCTAGCGGCTATATGGCGGTACTACAGCAATGGTGGAGCAATGGCGGAGCAATGGCGGCCTCCAGTGTCGTCGTCGCAAAGCAGAGCAGCCAGCGGCCATTGGGCAGAACTGAAACAATAAAAAACGCAACCTGGATAACTTTGGACACCACCCTGCACTGTCCTGACCAAATAAACCAATGTCAAACACAGTTCAATGCAGTCTTGATGAAAAACGTTTGGACATCCCTGTTACAAATGGTTTAACAATGGTTGTAAAGATGTTCAAATGTTTCTTGAATGATGAATGAAGTGTCACCAATCCATTAAACTGCGGCTTAACATCACTCACAGACGCTGTTTATTGCATTATTCATTCAGCTCACCACAAATGGCCAAACAACACGCTAAAACATTTGTAAAATTATGCCGAAAAACAACAAATCCTCTGTTCATTCACAATGTGCAAAGAAACTTGTCACATCACAGAGGGCTATTTAAATATCGGCGATAAAGACACTGGGACGCTTTCACACGGGTTGTTTTTTTTAGCACACACCTCTGTAGAAGTGTCACAGACCTGACTCATGCGGTTTCTTTGGCTCCACTTCTATAAATTGTGTTCATTTCTCACACGTTTCACTGCATTGATCACCAGTCTGTGGCCCTGAATACAGAAACATATTTAGAGGTGAGTGCTTCAAATGGCTCTTGAGTAATAAAAACTGTAGAAAACCACAGGTGCTCTCAAGGAGAAGGACGAAAAATATACTAGAGCAGAAAACCTTATTGAAACCAAACCATGACTGAGGATGGACATCCCTGTTACAAAATAAAGAATGGTCGTAAAGATGTGCAAATGTTTCTTGAATGATGAATGAAGTGTCACCAATGCATTAAACCGCTTAATAAGTTACCAAATTTAAAACAACATGAAATTAGAGTTCATGACAAAATGTGGCTTAACATCATTATTGCAGTATTCATTCAGGTCACCACACTTGGCCAAACAACACGCTAGAGAGGTTAAAACATTTGTAAAATAAAGCTGAAAACAACAATCCTCTGTTCATTCACAATGTGCAAATAAACTTGTCACATCACAGAGGGCCATTTACATATCTGCAATAAAGACACTGGGACGCTTTCACACGGGTTTTTTTTTTTAGCCCACAGCTCTGTAGAAGTGTCACAGACCTGACTCGTGCGGTTTCTTTGGCCCCATTTATATAAATTGTGTTCATTTCTCACACTGCACTGTCTGCTGTCCGTCATGGCTCCTCTGCTGCTCCTCTGCTTCATCCGTGAGTGCAACACATTTGTCGTTATTCAGTCACCAATGCAATCCTGTGAGGCTAAAACTAGACAACAGGACTCACATTGTTTGCCATGAGGATGCTCCCCTGTCCAGTTGTTTAGTTTTAACCTTGTAAAATTGATTAAAACAGCTGGATGACTGAGAATTTACATAGTTTTATCTGTCACCACTAGAACAAATGCAAGGTCTATATCAATAGGAAGTAAACTTTATTTGAAACGTCGTAATTTAGCTTGTAGCGCTAAGAACAGATAAAAGTCATGGTGGTTGTCTTTATAAATCAATTGCTGTGATTACGTGAAACATTTAATAGCAATAGTGTGTGTGTCGGTGTCTTCAGGAAAAAAGGAAATGTGATGAAATGATTCAGACATACTTTATTTTCATGGGGTAATAAGTGTATTTAGTAAAAGTGAAACAGCCCTAATAGCATGTCTGTTACATGTGCAAGTGAATGGATAAAGTCATAGAAATGTGGTTCCCAAACTGTGGTACAGGAGGAACATGGGGCACGCTATGAAAGATTTAGCACAATCTAAAACATGCTCAATAGGATTGTCCTCCAGTCATTTATTTCTGATCATGATTTTAGCACAAGTGAGATATAGATAGTGGGAACTTGTTAGGGTATTTGTAGGAAGTTTGACACTAAAAAAGATTCAAAGGATTAAAAGAGATTGTATTGTCAATTCATAGGAATTGAAATTTTCATTTCTCCCAAGTCCTTGCTGTGGAGCGGGGGGGGGAGGTATGGAAGCACAGGGAGGAAGGAAGGAGTTCAACTTCCTGATAGCCTGGTGAATAAAACTGTTTTTCAGTCAACTGGACCTGGCCCAATTGAATTACGTTTTTTTATCCATAAATGTTTGGGACAAGAAACTATTTAAATGTCACCACTGTACTGCTGTAGATAAATATAACTTACTCAATTTTAAATATGGATGCTTTGTTTATAAAGTTCCTCCATTGCAGGACTTTATTAAACCTAAGACTGCGAGTGGGAAGGGCACCAGGGCCACAGCTCAGGGGGACTGTGAGGTTCCAAACAGGAAAACCACAAACTGTGTTCTCAGTCAGAGGCACTAAGTACTGGAACAGTCTCCCATTATCAATAAGAGAGACTCCAACACTGGACACTCTTACATCCCTCCTAAAGTAGTGGCTAAAGGAACTCCAGGCCTCTGAACACTTTTAGTACTGACCAGTATCTGTAGCATTTTTGTGTTTATGTTTTATCTCTGTCACCTGCCAAGGGACTATGGATGGAAACAATCTTTGCTATAATCTGTCACATTTACATTGCAAAGTTTGTAGATTCATTAATAGGCTTTGTCCCTATCAAATAGATAAGAGACGGACCAAAGTGCGACCACAGAGATCCATCCATTTATGTATTAAAGTTGTGGATTAGCCTATAATCCACTCAGACACAGAGAACATGCAAACTTCACAGAGAAAGGCGGGAATATCAAACCTTACTGTGAGGGGAAGGTTTTCTCCTCTTAACCACTATGTGACCAAATATCTTCCCCGACAATACATTTACCATGAAGATAGATGAAGATAGAAGATAGAATATATGCTTTAATGCAGATCTTGTGTGTTTTGTTTCGTTTGTTTCAACAGATTTAACATTTCAGGCTAAAGCTCAAGGTAACCCTATATAATCTATTTTTAATGATTCATTTTGCTGCCTTTATTTTCATATTAATTATAATTGCTTGAAACAGATTATCCTGCTCCTAAACTAACAGTGGATCCAGCAGTCATCTCTGAGACTAACAACGTCACACTGAACTGTCAAACTCCTGTCCAAGAGCCACACTGTTACTTTGTATTTGATAAAAAACACTACAAATCACATCGATCTTGTCGGGCTTTACTGAGTGGGACTGAGCTGCTGTCGATGGTGAAGAAACGACCACCAGCGAAAATAACTGTCACATGTTTTTACGATGACTTAAACTATAACACAAACAACTATCGATCTGCAGACAGCGCTGAGAGCATCATCGACATTGGTAAGTCACAACTGATGAAGTGGAATTTTGTTGAATAGGATACACTACAAATCCAAAGCCTTTATTGTCATTAAGCATAAGCAAAGAATTAAGTCTGCTGCTCAGTTCATGTAAGGAGCCACACTATAAAACAGGACTAATATTTGCAATCCCTGAACAGTTATCTTCCACAATATAAGCAATATGCAAAGTGTGACTTGGTGATGGAAAGTGTTTTTGTGTTGTGATTCATGTGCACATGCCTAAAAGAATATTATATTGTTTCTCCACAGGTTTGGCTCCTCCCTCTTTGACCGTGAACTCATCAGTGATCACAGAGAAGGACAAAGTTAAACTGCACTGTCGACCTCCACCTTCTGTTTCTTCAAATCGGTGCTATTTCTACACAACAGATGGACAAACATGGAGCAATTCTAGATGTGAGCAGACTGTGAGAGGCTCTGATCTGCTGACGGGAACCAGAGGCCTCCTGCTGAAGTTCAGGTCCAGTGTTACTATGTTGTAGAGTGGGGACGAGAAGTTTCTACATCTCTACACAGTGAGAAAATCTCTGTCACTGTTCAGAGTAAGTCACTGGCAATATGCTTTATTTATTTATTTTGCAACTCTAAGCAATGTTTTTAGGTAGTTTTAATCAACTATTGCAGTAGTCCGTTTGGATGTTAATACTAAAAGGCAGAACATTTGAAATTCCTGATATGAGAAAAGATCAGAAAAATCAATTAGTGAAAAATGCAAGACAAATGTAATAGTATTCTTTTAGTAGGCATTTCTTTTATAATATGTTTTGTATAATTTTACTTCCAGGGACAACAGAGAATAAACTTCCAAATCCGCAGCAATTGCCAGAACCAGAGATTAGCTTTCAAATACATGATGATGAGGTTCTCATTGTCTGCTCTTCGCCTCTTTCTGCGACTGGTTCAAAATGTAACCTGTATTTTGGAGAATCCACTCAGCCGTATCAAACTATCAACTCACGGACAAACCAAAGGAAACTGAACTGTTTTGTCAGTTTTGTATCTCTGTTAATGATTTTCGGACAATCTCAGTAAAGTCCAAAGAAAAAAGGTCATCTGTGATTACACTTTAGGAGATGGATCCAGATCTCCTCAAAGTGATGAACACACGTCACAAGGTCAGACTAAAGTCATGACTCCTGATATTATTTTCTTTTTTTGGTTTCATGTGAACATATTTTCATAAATATTTTTCATAACTTTTCTTTTAAAGCTTTCATAACTTTTCTTTTAAAGCTTTCATCAGTCAATCCCTTCCAAGTCAAACTCATGAAACCACAGCTTCATCTGACCCAGTAAAAACCACCACCAGACCAAACCATGTGACAGGAAGTGACTCTGAGACCCCCAGTGCAGGTAATTTTAGACAAAACTTTATTACAGTTACGCCATATCAAAACTATCACCTACTATGATAATGAAAAATAAATAAATAAATATCTTTTCATTCTTTCATTAGTTGATGTGAACAGAGAAACCACAGTGAAGATTACGACAGGTCATGTGACAGGAAGTGAATCTTTTTCGCAGCCACATGACATCAGATGGATTGTAATAATGCAAAATTAAATAAATATAATGTTTATCTCGTCAGTAGCTGGTGAAAACAAACCAACGCCGCCTCTTGTGACATCTACATCTACAGGGAAGATCACACCAGGTCATGTGACAGGAAGTATGCCATATCATAACTATTGATTACTATGATAAAGCCACAATAAATAAATCACTTTTTATTCTTGCAGTAGTGAAGACGACACGCGTGATCACTTCTACAGTGAAGAATACACCAGGTCACGTGACAGGAAGTAACTCTGTGACCACCAGTCCAGGTAACAGATCGTCTGTGTGTCATGAGTTATGGCGACTCAGTTTAAAATAAGAATACATTTGTCACCCTGACCCAGTTAAGAAATGTAGTTGACCTGACCTTTGACCATTTCACCGTTTCCTAACACTACCACACTTATCATTTTGATCAATAGATAAATGTGGCTAAACTCCAGCTCTCACCAGTGCGTTGTTCTGTGTCTTTGAGCTCCCTCTGCCAACAATCAGTAGTTTACCACCACTGAGTGCGAGCATAGACTTATTAAAATGTTTTTTTAATTTTAATTCTGTGTTGAACCCAAATAAAGTTCTAGGAAGGAACTTCAACAAATCTAATCATTCTACTTACAAAAATATATGGAGCGGTATCAAGTGACACTGACTTGTAGGGCCTCAAATAATAGATTTTGAAATTCTTCTGGAAGTGTATCAGTGTCTAAATGGTGAATATTCTAAGTATGTGTGTGACCTCCTGACCCAGCATGAGCCGCATTTGCCTTTTTCTCTTCCAAATAATGAAACTCCTGAACTGGGTCTGAGATGAGCTTGTTTATGAAGGTGCTATTAAATGATCAAACTTGTATTGTATTGTACTGACTGACTTGATGCTGTGTGTTACAGATAGGCCTGACTCCATATTGAAGTGGGTGATATCAGTGACTGTTTGTGGAGCTCTCCTGGGCTGCATTATTTTAGGTTTAGCCATTTGTTGCACAAAAAGAAGAAACGGTAACAAAATCTACTCCTTGTATTGCTTTGTACAGCTAATATACAGTGAGTAATGTGGTATTGTTACTTTTCTTTTAGCAAATCACAGAAAAAATGGGTAAGAATTGACATTTTTCAACCAGAAAATGATTCTGCTTTAAGCTGATTTGATCTCACGGTTCTGTTTTTGCCACGTTTGTAAAGCTCACAAGACAAAGCTGTTGGTATGTACACACACTTATTATTTCAACACTAACGCCTTTTACACTGACTCCGCATGTCTACCTTTAATACCTCTCTCTATGTGTAATTTCATCTATTTTCTGACCTGTTTCAGAGTATGAAAACACAGAGAACCACCGCATGAAACCAGTTCGTCACAAGGTGATAGTTACGCCAATGCTACATTTGTTTGTTTGTTTCGATTTTTTAACTTTATTTAATTCTCTGTCATGAAGCCGATCGAAGACGATGATAAAACCTACAGCCTGATCACCTCAGTGCCCACAGCAGGCTGCTCCAAAGGTGATTTTTATTGACTGGGTGCTGTTTTAATTTCACTATATTTTCACTTATATATAAAAATGAATGTTAAATGAAGTAGCGGAATTGTTAATAAAGTTAATTTCCATTGAAGAGGCCAGAAGGTTTCATCGGGTTAAGACGGTGTTATTGTCCGTGTCAAGTTTGTTTCTGGCCTTTGACTTGTTCTTCAATCTGTTGGTTAAACCTGTCTGGAGCTGTGGGTGACAGAAGTGCAGCACCTGTCGGTCCATCTCCAGATCTTGAGTGGTTCCATTCCTGTTGCCAGCATTACACTACTGTTGTGTACTTGGGACACTTTCACCTCCTTGACTTTATGCAAGTATGAGGAGTTACAGTAATACCTAGCCTGGTTAACGCCAGACTGCTGTGTGTGTTTGAATCATTCGACATACTGAAGCTTGTAGTTTGTTGACAGATTTTTTTTTTTTTTAAAGTTTTTTTACGGATCCAACAAGACAGGAGTAGACGCGATGCCATCTTTCGATCAGCTTTAGACCGTGTTCTAAATAGTTTAGCTCGAAAGTTTACAGCGGGTACGTCACATGTCATCTGATACGATGATACGATTGGCTATGGCTACGTCCAGACACATGAGAGACATTCAGCACAATAAACGGCTCTGGACAATCATAAACCACACCTCTCCTACCAGAAAATGAATTGGTCCCCAGACTAAATATCACTTGTAATTTTAGTTTGACGTTAGCCAGGTTAGTAAACACCGGCCCGAAACGATACACATTGTGATACATGTCATTATAACAAACTGCAATACTTTAAAGCACAAGTTGAGTCTTCAAAGTAGTAGTAGTTGTAATATCAGTCAGACATTGAGTAAAACAAACTAAAATGGCAGAAACACCTTAAGTATCTTCTTTTCTTTAAGCCAAGCAGCACCAGAACAGGTATTAACTGAATCAACAATTGAAATGTAACTTTGAAACTTTTGCAGTACAACTGTCATAAAGTTAAGACCAAATAAATCTGTCATGTCTTTCATTTTAAATAACTTACTAAAAGGCTATATTTGTGGCATAAAATCAGATTTAAAAAAAATGTTTTTGGAAATATTTTAGATACAGTTTTCTTGGACATGTTATTTTTGATAGTCGAAATAGTTTTGTGAAAACATCTGGGGGAAATGGGCTTGTTTATAAGAGGTTCAAAACTCAATAAATTGGAAAAGAAAAATTTGATATTGAAAAACACTTGTATCGTTTAACTCTCTGTGTGATTCTATAGAAATGCTGTTTCCAGGTACAAGTTATGCCACTTATACAAATATGATTTCCCTTCCCTTACTGCTCCTGACAGGCTTAACTACTGAAGGATGGTAGATGGAAAGTCACATGCAGAGGACAAACGCCTATAGTAGCTGTACCTTAACCTTAAATGATGGAAATGCTCAGATGTGAACTTCTCGTTCTTTGTGGTTTTCAGAGCAGCACGTATCACCTGTACTGCACTATCCCTGACCCTGAAGCAACCACCTCTGGATCTGTGGACAACGTTCTGTACAGCTCTCCCTTGGACTTAAGCTGAACCTCATGTACTATTTACTGTATTAGTTTGTAGCACGATCCTTTTTTGAGGCTCAGGGAAAGATAGTTTGAGTGAATTTGTAAAGTAACATTGAGTGTCTCAAATGCACTTTATTAAGATGAGTGCATGATTATTATAGCTGTTCTCCATAATGATAATATATGTATATATGTATATAGGGCTGCACTAAGAGGGCTTACAACACACCTGTGTAACTGTTATAGCAAACAAGACTTCTGTTCAATATAATACTGTATTTAAAAATCTGTAATAAAGAAAAACATTGTGTCCTTATTGGGTCATGTATTAACTGGCCCTCAGGCTTCTTCTAGTCACAAAGAGATAGTGTTTTTGTTGTTCTTTATTTTATTTATTTTTTCACAGCAAGTTTAATTATTCGTCATAATAATTATCTCAAAAACTAACATTTTAGTGTGAGACCCCATCAGGTATTTTTGCCTCCGAGTCATTTGATTTTGAGAATTGCCCGACACCGAGTCCCGAGCGAATACCTAATATATTGTTTTAAAAATTAAGAAAAAACTATATTATATTCAACTTGTTTTCAGTCATGGTTTTGGAGAGAGTAACTCTACTAAGTCTGTTTTTTCTCAAATAAGCAAGACTATTCGTCTTTACAGTGTAATATACAGTAGCCTAATTTTACACAGAGAGGGTGATCTGAAATCCCATTCGTTACTAAATGTTTTTGTTAATTGGCAATGAAAACAAAACTTGGGCAATAGCTTTTTGTACCAAAAACTGTCTGTCAGTACAGATTAAAAAAAACAGCAGTAATTTGGCCAAACAGTTAAATAACACAAAGTTAAATGTGCCATTTTAACTTGATTACAGTCTCTTTAATAACTAATAGGGTGACCACATTTCCATCCTGAAACCGGGACGGGGTGGAGGTCCGCGCGCACAGTACACCGTCCACTGAGCTGTGCACGCGCGGTGTTCACCATGGCATGAACACGTGTCATCTACTGTGGGTGTGTACAGAGTACATGTGTTTTACTAAAGGCTTAACACAACCAGAGGAGTGGAAACAAGCGCTTCTTCCCCAATTCACCTTCTGAACGTAGCGTGGGATGTGTGAGCGAAGAGGAGGCAGTGGTTTAGGATATTAATAGAGACACAAGGTTCCCTCGTCTTTCAGAGTATTTGCGCACGTATGACTATTTCGTTGTACAATGACAATAAAGCACTTACTTACTTACTTACTTTCTCCGCTCAGTGCAGGGTCTGAGTAGCCACGGTTCAATCACATGTGGTGGTGTAATAGTGATAAAAACAGCTGTTTGTTACTTCTTACCGCTCTCTCCCCGTCCTGTCCTCCCGTACGTTCCCACTCCTCTCTCCTCGCTTAGCCTACAGTAAACTCTGCACGGGTTATCAGGGATGTTGTTATTGTTCTCTCACGCTGGCACTTGTGTGGATTTGGCGATTTCTCAGACGAAGGGGGGACACGGACTGAGCGGATGGTGTGAGTGGTTTGACGCAGGTGGAGTGAGAGACAGAGGAGCGGGGCCAGGGGGAGACAGAAAGTGGTTTGTGATAGCTCGAAATCTGATCAAAAGTAATGAGAATTGATATGCGTTTATATCTGAGTCCTGATCGGGAGGTAATGTCTGATCCAGACCGAGTCTGTAACCACGTGATCGGAAATTGGGACATCCAGTTCTGTTTCAAACTGTGCATTTTTGTGATGGTTTCACACAGGTTTTTTTTTTTAGCCCACATTTCTGTAGAAGTGATACAGACCTGACTCATGCCCTTTCTTTGGCTCCACTTCTCTAAATTGTGTTCATTTCTCACACTGCCCTGTCTGCTGTCCGTCATGGATCCTCTGCTGCTCCTCTGCTTCATCCGTGAGTGCAACACATTTGTCGATTTTATAAATCAATTGCTGTGATTACGTGAAACCTTTTTTTTCACAATTAAGCATTTTGTGCGGCTTAAGAGTGAAAGCCAAACATTTAATAGCAATATAGGCCATCGGCTAGCTCTCACAAAGTGCTTAGAAATTAACTTTTGTTCCAGGAAATACTTTTGATTTTGATTTTTATCAAGTAAAATAGTTAAACGTCTTCCACAAAAAGTTCCACACGCAGACTCCCTGCAGTTATTGAGAAATTGGCTCCTAAAGCGGGGAAGTTTGTGAAAAAATTGACATTTTAGCCTCTACTGGCATTTTCGACTCCAATTATTTCAAAAAGTATAAAAGGCACAGACTTACAATTTTACAGTAATAAAGACAATACTAAAAATATTCAATATGTGGAAAAAGAAGGTTGACAGGAGTGCTAGTTTTTAACAAATAACTTTTGAAAATATGCCTTTTTTGAAATATGTGTCATATTGAAACAAGCACACTATGGGACCTACTATTTCCACATATAACATTTTCAGATAAGATTTTATGAACATAAACAAATTGCTCCAGATAAGTTTCAAACATTTTTATTTTTTGTGATTTATAACCATCAGAAGCAGATCAAGTGTATCTTGGCATATGGACGAAAGCTTGACTTCAGTCTTGCCTCTTGTAATTCATTCAATACAAGACCTTCTAATGCAGTGGTTCCCAACCTTTTTCTTGAAGCCCCTCCTGCGCATGCTGTAGTCAGGCTGCGCCCCCTCAGTCCAATAAAATAAAAAATAAATAAAAAAATCAAAACATGAAAATATTTACAGATATGCATTTTTAACACATTTTCTGAAATTAGATTGTTTTAAGCACCTGTTAAGCACCTCAGTTCGCCGTCGTGATTTTTAACCATTTAATTTGTGCAAATTTATGACCTGACCTCTGCCCAGACAAAGCTCTGGGCCCACCTGCCCCCCAGGTTGGGAACCACTGTTGTAAGGCACCCTCTATCCAGGCAAGGAGGCTGAAAAGTTCTTGTAGTTGGTGTCCTGTAAAGACTCTTTCTGATGTAGAGTGTAACTCCTGAACTACAGTCCTTGTTCAAAGACACAAGTTCACTATTATTTCTCAGATTAGACGGTGATCGGAGGAAAAGCAGCTTGAATCCTTGATGTGAAGTACTGTTAAGTTTAATTTACAACTAGTTCATTGTATGCTGGCGGTAAATACTTCATATTCCAATTAGTTTTTTTTATTACGTTGTATGTACAGTTTTGGGGCCCATATGAGTAGATTATTAGTTAAAAATAAAGTCTCAGTATCTGAGATGATAATGGATGATTGTGGAACTGTGGCAGAGGGGTTAGTCGTGCCTTTTCTAAAACCGCGTCCTCCTGCTTTTCCTACGCACCAACACTCGAAATGTGCATTCCCTTGAAGGAAAGGTCTGTCCTAAACAGACCACGCAGCAGCAGAAGTGGCTTATAAGCATGAATGCAGACTCACAGGTGTGTGTTACACCAGAGAGCAGCCCCATGAGCAACACGCAACAAACTATTTCAGTTCCATGTTTTAGAAAGTCCATTTTTACAGCCATATAGATATTTCATAATGAAAAAGGAACCAGACATTAGACCTAATATCATTTCATCGGCAGGTTTGAAGAAGCTAAAATATAATGTAAATGTGAGAAATCTGAATCTGAAACTCTAAGTGCAAATTAATGTTCAGTTCAAAGTATTGTCAGTCAAACATGTGATTCTTGTAACATTAGTGGGCAGTGCTGTCTCAAGGGACGTGTCTGTTCTGTGGGAGGGAGAGGAGAGTCTGAAAGCCACAGCTCCAAGTCTCTACTGAAGGGACCTTCTGTAGGAGTCTTCTCTGAGGAATTAGTGGAAGTGTGAGGCAAAAAGGAAGGAGGAAGCAGCGGTCAGACGCCACAGACACACTTTTTTTTCTAGGCCCAAGTTACAATTTGATGAAAGAAAAAAAAAGAAAAAATTCTCTGAAATTCATTTATGCCAACTCAATAAATCCCTGTACATCTAAATACATGACTTGATTATAAGACGGTGATGCACAGAACAATACATTTACCTGTAATCTGAGGCTTTTTAATTGATGATCTTTAGAAGAGTGCTCATCAGAATAATTCCTCTGTTGTCCAAAGTCCTTTAGACAATCACAGAAGAGCTTGAATGTGGCCACAGATGGCAGGATTCTCCCACTGTAAAAATACAGACAAAGCACATTTTAAGTTTTTAACGGAAAGTACACAGTCAAGAATCAAAGCAATATCTGAGGAGCCAGAACGACAGAAACTGAGACACAGCTTAGATTAATATGATAATATTTATTAGAGTCAGATAGTCTTCAAAATGTGTTAAGAATATTGCTATTAAAGACCTCTAGATAAGTGCTGGATAGCAGTTTGCAAATGTTTTCATTTTGCAATGTGAATCCAGTTGTTCCGAGCCCTGGAGGGTTCATTCTGAATTTCCCATAAATACATACTGTACCTCACTCTTTTAATGCTGAGTCTTTAAATGAAGCGAGTCTATGCTTCACAGCACCAGGCCTCCACCACAACATGTTCTCATCACGTAGTTGTCCTGGAAAATGAAATAAGCAGACAACAGAAAATAACTAGTAGGCCTATGTATCATGTAAAAGTAACTGTACTGATATTCTACATTTTATGAATCATGGACTTTATTGGACTTTTGAGTGGAATAAGAGACTGAAAGGGCCAGTGACACCAACTCACACCGAAGATACTTATTCCACCACAATTACATATAAACCACAACTTAGTGCTGTGTACAACCATGGACTAAAAATAATAGTGGCACTCTTATATTTACTTTTTCGATTGGTTTGTGCTTTATTATAGCAACAACATTTGCTAACTTTGATACATATAAATGTCTTCATGATTAACCACATTTTTGGTGTGGCTAACTGGTAAAGTTAGTTTGATATCATCATTCCTAAAGCAAATCAGACAAATAGGGAACTACCCCCAGAATCAGAACAAACTACGAATTTTCTTCGGGTCAAACGTGCAACAAGAAACACCAAAACTTGAGGCACAACACGTGTGTAGCTCCCTCTCTACTGAGCTTTATCATTATTTGTATTGACATTAGGCTACACAATAAATAAGAATGTACTCACGAGTAAGACAGCCACCTGGCTGCCGTTTTAGAAGTCTTTGCCTGGCAAAGATCTGTCGATGTCTTTGAAGAGTTTGTGGGAAGTTTCCAGTTCATTGTACTCGCTGTCCAGGGATCATAACAGGTCTGTGGGCGATATCCACTCGTTTGCGATCTTCGTGAATGTTGGCCACGCTGCTCTAGTTGTTCTCGTTGCAGAAATCTAAGGTTTGCCTTCAGAAAGCAGGATTGCAGCTGCACTGTCTGTGAAGGCTCTTGTCTGGTTTGCGTTGTTTACTTCCGGGTTCTGGGGTCAACGCAATGTGCTGATTGGTCAGAACTAGGTCAGGTGACCCTAAATCATACGCGCCAGAAGAAAATAGTTCCCATTTCACACTCAAATTTCTCAAAAACTGCAGGGTTTTTGCATGTGGAAACTTTATTTGACCCCTTTCTTTACAGTTTCAGAATATGTAAAGAAATTGTATTTCTGATTTCCTGGAACGAAACTTCACGCTAGAAAAGCTAGCCAATGGCCTAATAGTGCGTGTGTCGGTGTCTTCAGGAAAAGGAAATGTGATGAAATAATTCAGACAATAAGTTATTGTGGGGTAATAAGTGTATTTAGTAAAAGTGAAACAGCCCTAATAGCATGTCTGTTACATGTGCAAGTGAATGGATAAAGTCATAGAAATGTGGTTCCCAAACTGTGGTACGGGAGCAACATGGGGCACGCTATGAAAGATTTAACACAACCTTAACATGCTCAATAGTATCCTCCAGAGTTTTATTTCTAATCATGATTTTAGCTCAAGAGAGATATAGCGGGAACTTGTTAGGATATTTGTAGAATTTTTGACACAACACTCAAATAAAGATTCAAACAAGATTTTATTGTCATTGGAAGCACAGGGAGGAAAGGGAAGGGAAGGAGTTCAGCTTCCTGATAGCCTGGTGAATAAACTGTTCAGTCAACTGGACCTGGCCCAATAGAATTACTTTTTTAGTAACCATTTAAATGTCACCACTGTACTGTTTTAGATAAATATAACTTACTCAATTTTAAATATGGATGCTTTGTTTATAAAGTTCCTCCATTGCAGGCCTTTATTAAACCTAAGACTGCGAGTGGGAAGGGCACCAGGGCCACAGCTCAGGGGGACTGTGAGGTTCCAAACAGGAAAACCACAAACTGTGTTCTCAGTCAGAGGCACTAAGTACTGGAACAGTCTCCCATTATCAATAAGAGAGACTCCAACACTGGACACTCTTACATCCTCCTAAAGTAGTGGCTAAAGGAACTCCAGGCCTCTGAACACTTTTAGTACTGACCAGTATCTGTAGCATTTTTGTGTTGTTTATGTTTTATCTCTGTCACCTGCCAAGGGACTACGGATGGAAACGATTTTTGCTATAATCTGTCAGATTTACATCGCAAACTCTGTACATGTTCATTAATATACTTTGTCCCTATCAAATAAATCAGAGTGCGACCACAGGGATCCATCCACAGCAAGTGTTTTATCAGATGTATTAAGGTTGTGGATTAGCCTATAATCCACTCAGACACAGAGAACATGCAAACTTCACAGAGAAAGGCGGGAATGTCAGACCCGGGACCTTACTGTGAGGGGAAGGTTTTCTCGTCTTAACCACTATGCGACCAAATATCTTCCCCGACAATAAATTTTACCATAAAGATAGATGGAGTCCGTCTTTATTGTTTCATAATATAAGCTTTAACGAAGATCTTGTTTGTTTTTTTTTCCAACAGATTCAATATTTCAGGCTAAAGCTCAAGGTAACCCTATAATGTATTTTCAATGGTTCATTTTGCTGCATTTATTTTCATTTTAATTATATTTCTTTGAAACAGATGATCCTGCTCCTAAACTAACAGTGGATCCAGCAGTCATCTCTGAGACTAACAGCGTCACATTGAACTGTCAAACTCATCATGTTCAAGAGCCACACTGCCACTTTCAATTTGATAGAGAACACTATGAATCGTTCCAATCTTGTCAGACTGCACTGAGTGGAACTGACCTTCTGTCAATGGTGAAGAAACGACCACCAGCGATAATAACTGTTGCATGTTTTTACTATTACAGACACGATCACACATACAGTCGATCTGCACACAGCGCTGAGAGCATCATCAAAATTAGTAAGTCACAACTGATGAAGTGGAAGTTTATTTTAATAGAATAGTTTACAAATTCAAAGCCTTTATTGTCATTAAGCATAAGCAAAGAATTAAGGCTGTTTTCACACATGTTGGAGCGTTTTGTAGGTCGCCTCGAGACCGCCTTAGCTCCAACTGCATTTACTCTAAAGTTAGTTAAGTCTGTGTTCACACGCACTCGCACAAACATCGCAACATCAGCCACGTAACAACGATCAGCTGTTCAACGAACTTATTACCATGACAACGGGCATCGACTTGTCAATGTGCCGACACTGACACGCGCGCACGTACGTGCACACTTACCCGATGTTACGCGGTGGTCACTTCTCTCCCTCGTGAGGGTGATATACTGTACGCGAAGCGCGGAGAAATGTACTTAATCAGCACATGGAGAGGGAAGTTTCACTGCAGCAGGAAGGGGAAGACAGGAAAGAGATGATTTAAAGTTCATCCATTTTGCCTCGTCGGAGTAATCCAAACGTCCTCATGCAGTGCGTAGTCATTCTTTCTTTGTGCAAAAAAGAGGCATCAAAGCGAGAATAGTTCACCAGAGGTCGGCCGCCTTCACATCACAACTGCTCCGACGCAGAGAGCGAGATGCGCCGCTCTGAGACCACCTGTTTTAGCTGCAGTCGGAGCGGCTGTTTAGACTGTCGTAAAGTGCTGCGGTCAGATTCACACTGACCCTGAAGTGGCGCTCTCGGGCCGAAAGTCCCGATAAGTCGACCTAACTAGAGCCTGTGTGAAAACGCCCTTAGTCTGCTGCTCAGTTCATGTAAAGTGCCACACACATATATGGATATACTATGATTTGTGATCCCTATACTATTATCTTCCACAATATATTGTAAGCAATCTGCGAAGTGCAACTTGGTGTTTTTGTGCTATTATTCATGTGCACATACCTACCCAAGAAAATAACTGTTACGTGTTAGTATGATCACATAAAAGTATGTGTGTGACCTCCTGACCCAGCATGAGCCGCATTTGCCTTTTGCTCTTCCAAATAATGAAACTCCTGAACTGGGTCTGAGTTAATCTTGTTTATGAAGGTGCTATTAAAATGATCAAACTTTTATTGTATTGTACTGACTGACTTGATGCTGTGTGTTACAGATTGGCCTGACTCCATATTGAAGTGGGTGATACCAGTGACTGTTTGTGGAGCTCTCCTGGGCTGCATTATTTTAGGCTTAGTCATTTTTTGCACAAAAAGAAGAAACGGTAAGAAAATCTACTCCTTGTATTGCTTTGTACAGCTAATATACAGTGAGTAATGTGGTATTGTTACTTTTCTTTTAGCAAATCACAGAAAAAATGGGTAAGAATTGACATTTTTTAACCAGAAAATGATTCTGCTTTAGCTTTTTTGATGTCACGGTTCTGTTTTTGCCACGTTTGTAAAGCTCACAAGACAAAGCTGTTGGTATGTACACACACTTATTATTTCAACACTAACGCCTTTTACACTGACTCCACATGTCTACCTTTAATACCTCTCTCTATGTGTAATTTCATCTATTTTCTGACCTGTTTCAGAGTATGCAAACACAGAGATCCACTGCATGAAACGGGCTGGTCTCAAGGTGATAGTTGTGCTAATGTTTGTTTGTTTCACTTTCATTTTAACTTTATTTAATTTCTCTGTCATGAAGCCGATCGAAGACGATGATAAAATCTACTCCCTGATCACCTCAGTGCCCACAGCAGGCTGCTCCAAAGGTGATTTTTATTGACTGGGTGCTGTTTTAATTTCACTACATTTTCACTTATATATAAAATGAATGTTAAATGAAGTAGCGGAATTGTTAATAAAGTTAATTTCCATTGAAGAGGCCAGAACGTTTTCATCGGGTTAAGACGGTGTTATTGTCCGTGTCAAGTTTGTTTCTGGCCTTTGACTTGTTCTTCAATCTGTTGGTTAAACCTGTCTGGAGCTGTGGGCGACCGAAGTGCAGCACCTGTCGGTCCATCTCCAGATCTTGAGTGGTTCCATTCCTGTTGCCAGCAATACACTACTGTTGTGTACTTGGGCCACTTTCGCCTCCTTGACTTTATGCAAGTATGAGGAGTTACAGTAAATACCTAGCCTGGTTAACGCCAGACTGCTGTGTGTGTTTGAATCATTTGGAACTTCACAGCAGTCTGGGGACCATGGCCGAAATGTTCACATGGATTTGGGGACCAATCACAGAACGAGGAGGGATGGCGGACTATTCGACAAGCTTTAGACCATGTTCTAAATAGTTTAGCTTGAAAGTTTACAGAAGGTACGTCATACATCATCTGATACGATGATACGATTGGCTATGGCTACGTGCAGACGCATGATAAACATTCAGCACAATAAACAGCTCTGGACAATCGTAAACCACACCTCCCCTATGAGAAAATGAATTGGTCCCCAGACTAAATATCACTTGTGATTTTAGTCTGACGTTAGCCAGGCTAGTAAATACCGGCCCGAAACGATACACTTTGGGATACATGTAATTATAATGAACTGCAATACTTTACTCTGAATGAATTCAACACAAGTTGAGTCTTCAAAGTAGTAGTAGTTATAATATCAGTCAGACATTGAGTAAAACAAACTAAAAATGGCAGAAACACCTTAAGTATATTCTTTTCTTTAAGCCAAGCAGCACCAGAACAGGTATTAACTGAATCAACACTGCAACATTTACAACATTTTTGTTTTTGCCAGATTCTGTGAATGTCATGAGCCACCAAAGCACAGACGACAATGAGGTGAGTTGCTCTGAGGACCTTCTAGCTGTGAAGCATGAGCACTAACCGCTGCGCCACTTATACAAATAGAATGTTCCTTCCCTTACTGCTCCTGACAGGCTTAACTACTGAAGGATGGTAGATGGAAAGTCACATGCAGAGGACAAACGCCTATAGTAGCTGTACCTTAACCTTAAATGATGGAAATGCTCAGATGTGAACTTCTCGTTCTTTGTGGTTTTCAGAGCAGCACGTATCACCTGTACTGCACTATCCCTGACCCTGAAGCAACCACCTCTGGATCTGTGGACAACGTTCTGTACAGCTCTCCCTTGGACTTAAGCTGAACCTCATGTACTATTTACTGTATTAGTTTGTAGCACGATCCTTTTTTTGATGCTCAGGGAAAGATAGTTTGAGTGAATTTGTAAAGTAACATTGAGTGTCTCAAATGCACTTTATTAAGACGAGTGCATGATTATTATAGCTGTTCTCCATAATGATAATATATGTATATATGTAGAGTGAGGAAAATAAGTATTTGAACACCCTGCTATTTTGCAAGTTCTCCCACTTAGAAATCATGGAGGGGTCTGAAATTGTCATCGTAGGTGCATGTCCACTGTGAGAGACATAATCTAAAAAAAAATAATCCAGAATCGCAATGTATGATTTTTTAACTATTTATTTGTATGATACAGCTGCAAATAAGTATTTGAACACCTGTCTATCAGCTAAAATTCTGACCCTCAAAGACCTGTTAGTCTGCCTTTAAAATGTCCACCTCCACTCCATTTATTATCCTACATTTAGATGCACCTGTTTGAGGTCATTAGCTGCATAAAGACACCTGTCCACCCCATACAATCAGTAAGAATCCAACTACTAACATGGCCAAGACCAAAGAGCTGTCCAAAGACACTAGAGACAAAATTGTACACCTCCACAAGGTTGGAAAGGGCTACGGGGAAATTGCCAAGCAGCTTGGTGAAAAAAGGTCCACTGTTGGAGCAATCATTAGAAAATGGAAGAAACTAAACATGACTGTCAATCTCCCTCGGACTGGGGCTCCGTGCAAGATCTCACCTCGTGGGGTCTCAATGATCCTAAGAAAGGTGAGAAATCAGCCAGAACTACACGGGAGGAGCTGGTCAATGACCTGAAAAGAGCTGGGACCACCGTTTCCAAGGTTACTGTTGGTAATACACTAAGACGTCATGGTTTGAAATCATGCATGGCACGGAAGGTTCCCCTGCTTAAACCAGCACATGTCAAGGCCCGTCTTAAGTTTGCCAATGACCATTTGGATGATCCAAAGGAGTCATGGGAGAAAGTCATGTGGTCAGATGAGACCAAAATGGAACGTTTTGGTCATAATTCCACTAAACGTGTTTGGAGGAAGAAGAATGATGAGTACCATCCCAAGAACACCATCCCTACTGTGAAGCATGGGGTGGTAGCATCATGCTTTGGGGGTGTTTTTCTGCACATGGGACAGGGCGAGTGCACTGTACTAAGGAGAGGATGACCGGGGCCATGTATTGCGAGATTTTGGGGAACAACCTCCTTCCCTCAGTTAGAGCATTGCAGATGGGTCGAGGCTGGGTCTTCCAACATGACAATGACCCGAAGCACACAGCCAGGATAACCAAGGAGTGGCTCTGTAAGAAGCATATCAAGGTTCTGGCGTGGCCTAGCCAGTCTCCAGACCTAAACCCAATAGAGAATCTTTGGAGGGAGCTCAAACTCCGTGTTTCTCAGCGACAGCCCAGATACCTGACTGATCTAGAGAAGATCTGTGTGGAGGAGTGGGCCAAAATCCCTCCTGCAGTGTGTGCAAACCTGGTGAAAACTACAGGAAACGTTTGACCTCTGTAATTGCAAACAAAGGCTACTGTACCAAATATTAACATTGATTTTCTCAGGTGTTCAAATACTTATTTGCAGCTGTATCATACAAATAAATAGTTAAAAAATCATACATTGTGGTTTCTGGATTTCTTTTTTGATTATGTCTCTCACAGTGGACATGCACCTACGATGACAATTTCAGACCCCTCCATGATTTCTAAGTGGGAGAACTTGCAAAATAGCAGGGTGTTCAAATACTTATTTTCCTCACTGTATATAGGGCTGCACTAAGAGGGCTTACAACACACCTGTGTAACTGTTATAGCAAACAAGACTTCTGTTCAATATAATACTGTATTTAAAAATCAGTAATAAAGAAAAACATTGTGTCCTTATTGGGTCATGTATTAAATGGCACTCAGGCTTCTTCTAGTCACAAATCACCAGAGATAGTGTTATTTGTTCTTTTTTTTTTCTTTTTTCTTTTTTTTTACAGCAAGTTTTATTATTCGTCATAATAATTATCTCAAAAACTAACATTTTAGTGTGAGACAGAGCTGGAGCCTAAATAAAGGTCTGAGGCCAGTTTAAACCTCTCTTAAATGCATCCAGTTGAACGTTTCACTGCATTGATCACCAGTCTGTGGCCCTCCATACAGAAACATATTTAAGGTGCGTTCAGACCAAACGTGCGTCCACGCCCCATCTGCCTCTAGTTGGACGCCAAACATTGCCGCTTCACACTCGCGAGAAACGCCAGTTTTTGTTTTTTTGTTTTTTTACAGTTATGCATATATTTATATATGTACATTATTTACATTCGTACACATTCCGTCGTTTCAGTTTTTCCACATATTACTTGAGGCATCGTCCAATATGGTTATTATAGGTTAGAGTTGGCATCACATCTTTAAGCACCAGACAAACCATTTTCACATCAAAACTTTTTTTTTTTATTCTCCTTTCTCCGTTTTATAGACTATTTAGCTAGTATTGGTGTATGGAGAATAGATGTCACCAGCTACAGACATGGCGGATCTAAATGGTAACAATGAATTTTCCCAACTCTATAAAGACTAAAAGCAGGCAAAGGGCAAACAAAAAACCAGCAAAAAAGACAAAGAAACAGAATCAGAGAAAAACAAAAAAACAACAACAGCAACAACAACCAAAAAGGACAACATATTTAAGATATCAGTTCTTCATGTTATTTAGATGTATTGCTTTTTTGTTTGTTATGTATTTGGTAACGTCCATTAAAAAGCATTAACCTTAATTAGAAGTACTTTGAATATGGGTTTAGACTGTGTAAATTTAGCCTTGTGTATGTGGTATTTCCCCAATAAGATAAATAGGTTAACTATTGTTTCTATCTTTTTATTTTGGTGCGTAAAGTAAGTTATTATGTTCTCCAACTTAAAGCAGATTCTAATTTCCAGTTTTTGGGCTAAGTAAGTTTCTGTGTCTTTCCAAAACTTAGAGCTTGATGAACAGGAAAAAAAGAGGTGGGTGACATTTTCGGTGAGTGTCTGACAAAAGCTGCAATTTGAATCTAAATCCGTAAACTTTGAAATGAGCTCGTTTGTTGGATAATATCTTTGTAGTATTTTGTAATGTACTTCTCTTATTTTGTTAATAATGCAGAACTGAAAGGGCAGATTCCATGCTTTTTCCAACAAATTTTGTCAAAAATAGAGTTCCAAAAGTATTTACATTTAGGTTGTATAATTTTGGAATTCTGAAAAGACATTCTGATATGTTTGTTATTACATTTCCAGCTATGCAGTTCTATACCATTTATAAAAAGTTTGTCTTCGCTTGGAAATTGTGCTCCTAAATGATTTTTCATTAAAAAACGAAGCCCATTTGGGATACTCCTAGTGACTGAGTGATATTCTATGTAGGTTATAGGAAATTGATGTTTATTTATGAAAACCTCGTACTTTAAAATTTCACCGTCGTTGTCCACCAAATCTTTTACATAGATTATGTTCCTGTTCATCCAGGTCTGAAAAAATAAAGATCAGTTGCTGTTTAGAATACATTGATTATTCCACAAGGTACACCTATGTGGGGAAAAATTATGTTTGTAGCATAATTTCCACGAGTCTAAAGCTTGTTTATAAAAGTTTGATAATTTCAATGGAAGTTTTGGAACACTATAGTTGCACTTCAATAAACACTGTAGCCCTCCCACTTTACTGTATATATTATTTGGGATGAAATGCCATATGGATAAGGGTCTTTTGATGCATTCTTGTAGCCATTTCACTTTAAATGTTTGATTTAAGTCACTGAAGTCCAACATTTCGATTCCTCCTGCGTCCTTAGGTCCGATGAGCAAGTTCCTTTTCAAATAATGGCGTTTATTTTTCCAAATAAAGTTGAAAAATAGTTTGTTTATTTCCTTGATTGTAGAGTCCCCCACACATAGAGAGAGAGCTGGGTATACAAGTCTGGAGATGCCCTCTGCTTTGGTCAACAAGACTCGACCGTATATTGATATGTCTCTTTGTAGCCACATGTTCAGAATTTGTTGAGTTTTCTTCAGCTTAGGTTTAAAGTTTTGTTGTTGCCTTTCCTCAAAGTCTGTACATATGTGAACACCAAGGTATTTAACATTATTTTTCACAGATATATTACAGATTGACTGGTCTACAGTTTTATATAAACATAATATTTCACATTTAGTTGTATTTAAAGTTAAACCAGAGGCTTCTGAAAAATGGTTAACCAGTGATATAGCAGAGTTCACATGCTCCTTATCTTTCAAGAATAAAACTGTATCGTCAGCTAATTGTGTAATTCTTATTTCACGATCAAAAATTTGTATACCTTCAATGGCAGAACTACTCCGGATATATAGAGACAATAATTCAACAGACAGCAAGAAGAGAAATGGCGCTAGGGGACACCCTTGTCTAACTGATCGGAGGACAGGGAACCTTGGGGTTGTGTTTGGATACAGCATAACGCAACTATCAATATTTTTATAAAACATATTAATAGCTGAAATAAAGTTGGGGCCAAAATCAAAACATTCCAGGGCTTTAAAAAGAAAATAATGTTCAACCGTATCAAAAGCTTTGTAAAAATCAAGAAAAACCATAAGAGAGTCTGTATAAATATATTCAGAGTAGTCAATAAGGTCTAGGATCAGCCTTACATTGGAACGTATGTGTCTCTTGGCCATAAAACCCATTTGAGTTTCATTAATAATTTTATGTAATCCTTTCTTCAGTCTATTTGCAAATATGTGAGCTAATATTTTATAATCTATATTCAATAGTGTTATCGGTCTCCAATTTTCGATATACATCGGATCTTTGCCTGGTTTTGGGATGAGGCAAATCGTGCCCTGTTTCATGCTAGTTGACATTTCTTCATGTTCGATACAACAATTAAAAACTTCAAAGAGAGGGTTTTCTATCAAGTTCCAAAAGTGTAAGTAAAATTCCAATGTAAGCCTGTCACATCCTGGGGATTTCCCTTTTTTCATTGTTTTTATTGCTTCAGCCATTTCTATTCTCGCTATCTGCTTTTCACAATCTTGATTAAATTGCTCTGAGATTTTCGGTACGTTGTTTTCAACTAGTGATATGAATTGTTCACATTTAGTTGTCTCATTTCCGGATTTATATATGTTACTGTAAACATATACACGTATTTGGAAATATCTTCAACATTTGAATTGAGTTGATCATTTATTTTCAAAGCAGAGACATTGTTTCTTTTATAATTGCGTTTTTCCAAAGAGAAAAATAACTCGAGTTCCTTTCCCCTTCCTCGAGTCACTTAGTCCTTGATCTAACATATGCACCTTTAGCAAGTTGAATATACAAGTTATTTATTTCCTCTTGTATACGTTTTATATTGATTTCATCCTCTTCTGCGAGAGTATCTTTTGTTAATAGTTCATTTAGATCATCCATCAGTTTTGTTTCTTTTTGCAACTTCTGTTTCTTAATTTCCTTACTTCGTTTAATTGCTACGCTTCTAATTTGAAATTTAAAGGGGGGTATTATGTAAAATCGACTTTTTCAAGCTTTATATCATGTTATTATGTCATTCCCTCATTAAACACATGCCTGGAGTGTTGCCTTGGCTCATTCACATATTTTTGAGTAATCAGTAAAAACTTAGACGGCAGCCATTTTAGGTGTAGCTATGCCTCAGTCCTCCTAGGAACGCCCCCACCTCCTGGAGACGCCTCTGGACCTTTCGTCACCAGCCAAGCCACCAACCACTGCTCCTCAGCTCAGCAGAGCCCCCTCCCCGCACAGTAGTGTTGTTTAGATGCCACAGCAGTGTGCTGAAGGGGGCGTGTCGGAAAGCTTCTTAAAGAGACAGAGGCCTATTTCAAGACGTTCAGTACAGCCATTTTGAGAGAGCAATTTTATTCAAGGCAGTTATTTTAATTTACTGCATATACAGACCAACAGAAGGTTACGTCATCATTGTAGTATGCTATAGACTGGTGCTATGTGATGTCACTATTTCACACAATATAACATCGACATTTGCCTCTATGGAGTTTGTTATCACAAAAAACAATCACACGGCCCGATTAAGCTTCTGTTACTTCATTCACGTAACTTTTCCTCCTCTCCCTCTCTCTCCCTCGCATAAGAGGGGAGAAAACAACGCAAGTGAAAGAGGTGTTTTGCTTCAACGCGATCTCCTCTGTAACCGTGTTTATTATTTCATTAGGATTTTTATTTCTCAAACTTGTTGCCTTATGCTCACTTTGAGCTCCTCGTGGGGGTGGAGATGACTGTCCCTCTGCCAATCCTCCACTCCTCTCTGCCCCACTCCAGGAGTGACTTTTGTTTCGCAAAATAAGCACAACTAAAGTGACGCCCCTCCCCCAAAGAGGAATTAAAAATAAAAAAACGTCACCTCCGCGAACCCGTTCATATCGTTCACTGTAAAGACTCGTTCAAAAGAGCCGGATCGTTCGCGACCGACACATCACTTTCAGCGATGTGATGCTATTTGAGCCCAGTCCCTGATTGGTTAACAAGGCATAGAC
This sequence comes from Neogobius melanostomus, assembly GCA_007210695.1. NCBI lineage: Eukaryota > Metazoa > Chordata > Actinopteri > Gobiiformes > Gobiidae > Neogobius > Neogobius melanostomus. Next base: position 30,784 of record VHKM01001065.1, on the reverse strand, counting down.
GTGTAGATTGTGATTACTTGAGTGCATGAAGCAGTGGGCGGGGCATCGCTGCTCGTGTACCGCGCTGTTCTCACTGGCTTTGACGCGCGTTTATTCTCATCTGTTCGCATTTGCAACGCTTCATACGCGCAGACGGCTTTGCTTACATTTCAAAGCGCGTCGAAGCACGTCTATAGGGTTAACATGGAAGTTGGTGGTGTCGCGCGTTTGGTCTGTACGCACCTTAAGAGGTGAGTGCTTCAAATGGCTCTTGAGTAATAAAAAAAACTGTCGAAAAACCACAGGTGCTCTCAAGGAGAAGGCCGAAAAATATACTAGAGCAGAAAAACCTTGCTGAAACCATAAAATGACTGAGGATAGACATCCCTGTTACAAATGATAAACAATGGTCGTAAAGATGTGCAAATGTTTCTTGAATGATGAATGAAGTGTCACCAATGCATTAAACCGCTTAATAATGCAAAGTTACCAAATTTAGAACAACATGAAATGAGAGTTTATGACAAAATACTGTTTGATAACAAATTAACATCATTATTGCAGTATTCATTCAGCTCACCACAGTTGGCCAAACAACACGCTAGAGAGGTTAAAACATTTGTAAAATTATGCTGAAAAACAACTAATCTTCTGTTCATTCACAATGTGCAAATAAACTTGTCACATCACAGAGTGCCATTTAAATATCGGTGTTTCAAACTGTGCATGTTTGCGACGGTTTCACACAGGTTTTTTTCTTTTTTTGAGCCCACAGCTCTGTAGAAGTGATACAGACCTGACTCCTGTGGTTTCTTTGGCTCCACTTCCGTAAATTGTGTTCATTTCTCACACTGCACTGTCTGCTGTCCGTCATGGCTCCTCTGCTGCTCCTCTGCTTCATCCGTGAGTGCAACACATTTGTCGTTATTCAGTCACCAATGCAATCCTGTGAGGCTAAAACTAGACAACTGGACTCACATGTTTTTCCATGAGGATGCTCCCCTGTCCAGTTGTTTAGTTTTAACCTTGTAAAATTGACTAAAAGAGCTGGTTGACTGAGCATGTATACTGTTCTGTCTGTCACCACTAGAACAAATGCAAGGTCTATATCAATAGGAAGTAAACTTGTATTCAAAACGTTGTAATTTAGCTCGTAGCCTGATCTTGTCCTATTTGTTAAACCATTTGCTGTCATGAAAAAACAGACTCGTCTCGCTAAGAAACAACAATACACATAAAAAAAAGTCATAGTGGTTGTTTTTATAACTCAATTGCCCGGGTTACGTTAAACCTTTTTTTTTTCACAGTTTAGCTTTTTGTGCGGCTTTAGAGTGAAAGTGAAACATTTCATAGCAATAGTGCGTGTGTCTGAGTCTTTCAGGAAAATTAAATGTGATGAAATGATTTAGACAGATTTTATTTTCATGGGGTAATAAGTGTATTTTAGTAAAAGTGAAACAGCCCTAATAGCATGTCTGTTACATGTGCAAGTGAATGGATAAAGTCATAGAAATGTGGTTCCCAAACTGTGGTACGGGAGCAACATGGGGCACGCTATGAAAGATTTAGCACAGATAGCGTGATATAGATAGCGGAAACTTTTTGGGGAGTATTTGTTGGACGTTTGACACAACACTCAAAAAATTCAAAGGATTAAAAAAAAGATTGTATTGTCAATTCATAGGAATTGAAATTTTCATTATTCCCAAGTCCTTGGTGTGGAGCGGGGTCGGGGGTGGTTGGAAGCACAGAGAGGACAGGGAAGGGAGGGAGTTCAGCTTCCACTTCAGCTTTCCCATAAAAGTTTGGGACATGAAACCATTTAAATGTCACCACTGTATTGTTTTAGATAAATATAACTTACTCAATTTTAAATATGGATGCTTTGTTTATAAAGTTCCTCCATTGCAGACTTTATTAAACCTAAGACTGCGAGTGGGAAGGGCACCAGGGCCACAGCTCAGGGGGACTGTGAGGTTCCAAACAGGAAAACCACAAACTGTGTTCTCAGTCAGAGGCACTAAGTACTGGAACAGTCTCCCATTATCAATAAGAGAGACTCCAACACTGGACACTCTTACATCCCTCCTAAAGTAGTGGCTAAAGGAACTCCAGGCCTCTGAACACTTTTAGTACTGACCAGTATCTGTAGCATTTTTCTGTTGTTTATGTTTTATCTCTGTCACCTGCCAAGGACTACGGATGGAAACGATCTTTGCTATAATCTGGCAGATTTACATCGCAAACTTTGTAGATTCATTAATATGCTTTGTCCCTATCAAATAGATAAGAGAGGGATCACATGGATCCATCCACAGCAAGTGTTTTATCAGATGTATTAAGGTTGTGGATTAGCCTATAATCCACTCAGACACAGAGAACATGCAAACTTCACAGAGAGAGGCGGGAATAACAAACCCGGGACCTTACTGTGAGGGGAACGTTTTCTCCTCTTAACCACCATGCGACCAAATATCTTCCCAGAGTATATTTTTTACTGTAAAGATAGACAGAGTCCGTCTTTATTGTTATATAATATATGCTTTAATGCAGATCTTGTTTGTTTTGTTTTGTTTCAACAGATTCAATATTTCAGGCTGAAGCTCAAGGTAACCCTATAACGTATAATCAGTGGTTCATTTTTGCTGCTTTATTTTCATATTAATTATAATTCCTTGAAACAGATGATCCTGCTCCTAAACTAACAGTGGATCCAGCAGTCATCTCTGAGACTAACAACGTCACACTGAACTGTCAAACTCCTGTCCAAGAGCCAATATGCCACTTTGTATTTGATAGAGAACCCTACATATCGCTCCCATGTCAGACTGCACTGAGTGGAACTGAGCTCCTGTCGAGGGTGAAGAAACGAAAACCAGTGAAAATAACTGTCACGTGTTTTTACGATTATAGACACAATCACACATACTATCAATCTGCACTCAGCGCTGAGAGCAGCATCAACATTGGTAAGTCTCAACTGATGAAGTAGAAGTTTGTTTTAATAGAATAGATTACAAATTCAAAGCCTTTATTGTCATTAAGCCTAAGCAAAGAATTAAGTCTGCTGCTCAGTTCATGTAAGGAGCCACACTATAAAACAGGACTAATATTTGCAATCCCTGAACAGTTATCTTCCACAATATAAGCAATATGCAACTTGGTGTTGGAAAGTGTTTTTGTGTTGTGATTCATGTGCACATGCCTAAAATAATATTATATTGTTTCTCCACAGGTTTGGCTCCTCCCTCTTTGACCGTGAACTCATCCGTGATCACAGAGAAGGACAAAGTTAAACTGCACTGTCGACCTCCACCTTCTGTTTCTTCAAATCTGTGCTATTTCTACACAACAGATGGACACAGTGAGAAAATCTCTGTCACTGTCCAGAGTAAGTAACTGTCTTGCTATTGAAAACACCAAAATATTACCTGAATCAAGACTCTTTTCCACAGTTTTTGATACTTTACTCTACTTTTTTTAATGTATTTATGCTCACAAATAGACATAAATCAGGTGTGATTAACTGTAATATATGTTTTTTCAATTTGACTTCCAGGGACAACAGAGAACAAACCTCCAAATCCACATCAGTGGTCAAAACCAGAGATTAGCTTTCAGAAACATGATGATCAGGTTCTCATTGTCTGCTCCTCGCCTCTTTCTGCGACTGGTTCAAAATGTAACCTGTATTTTGGAGAATCCACTCAGCCGTATCAAACTATCAACTCACGGACAAAGACAAAGGAAACTGAACTGTTTTGTCAGTTTTTTATCTCTGTTAATGATTTTCGGACAAATCTCAGTAAAGTCCAAAGAAAAAAGGTCATCTGTGATTACACTTTAGGAGATGGATCCAGATCTCCTCAAAGTGATAAATACACGTCACAAAGTAAGACTAAAGTCATGACGTCTGATAATATTTCATTTTTTGGTTTCATGTGAACATATTTTTCATAAATATTTACTCAAAGCAACACTTTTCTTTTACAGATTTCATCAGTAAATTATTTCCCAGTCAAACTCATGAAACCACAGCTTCATTTGTCCCAGTAAAAACCACCACCAGACCAAACCATGTGACAGGAAGTGACCCTGAGACCCCCAGTGCCGGTAATCGTCCTTGTTTGGAGTGCCTGGGTTTGTTGTTTATTTGTAGAAAGTCTGTGTTCTTAAACCTAAAAATAAAACACTGACACAAAAGATCGCTGACTTCTGGGGCCTTAAAGAACAACATCAGTGTCTAAATGGTGAATATCCTAAATATGTGACAGAAATCCATGCGAAGATTTCGGCCATGGTCCCCAGACTGCTGTGCAGTTCGAAAGGATTCGAGCGCGCACAGCAGTCTGTGCATGAAACAGGACTAATATTTGCAATCCCTGTACAATTACAGAATTGTCCACAATATAAGCAATATGCAAAGTGTGACTTGGTGTTGGAAAGTGTTTTTGTGTTGTGATTCATGTGCACATGCCTAAAAGAATATTATATTGTTTCTCCACAGGTTTGGCTCCTCCCTCTTTGACCGTGAACTCATCAGTGATCACAGAGAAGGACAAAGTTAAACTGCACTGTCGACCTCCACCTTCTGTTTCTTCAAATCTGTGCCATTTCTACACAACAGATGGACAAACATGGAGCAATTCTAGATGTGAGCAGACTGTGAGAGGCTCTGATCTGCTGACGGAGAACCAGAGGCCTCCTGTTGAAGTTCAGGTCCAGTGTTACTATGTTGTAGAGCGGGGACGAGAAGTTTCTACATCTCTACACAGTGAGAAAATCTCGGTCACTGTTCAGAGTAAGTGACAAAGGCACTATGCTTTATTTATTTATTTTTGCAACTCTAAGCAATATTTTTAGGCAGTTTAATCATCTTTTGCAGTAGTCTGTTCGCATGTTAGGACTAAAAGGCACAACATTTGCAATTCATTAATGAGAAAAGATCAGAAAAGATAAATTAATAAAAAACTAAACACAAGTATTATTGTATTATTTTTTTGTTGGCATTTCCCTTATGTTCTTGTGGAAATGTACAGGGACAACAGAGAATAAACTTCCAAATCCACAGCAATGGCCAAAACCAGAGATTAGCTTTGAAGAACATGATATAGACATTATCATTTCCTGCTCCCCGTCTTTTTCTGCGACTGGTTCAAAATGTAACCTGTATTTTGGAGAATCCACTCAGCCGTATCAAACTATCAACTCACGGACAAAGACAATGGAAAATGAACACTTTAGGAGATGGATCCACATCTGCATGGACACACGTCATGACATCTGATATTATTTTCCTTTGTTGGTTTCATGTGAACATATGTTTAATAAATAATTTCTCAAAGCAACACTTTTCTTTTACAGATTTCATCAGTAAAAATGTTCCAAGTCAAACCACAGCTTCATTTGTCCCAGTAAAAACCACCACCAGACCAAACCATGTGACAGGAAGTGACTCTGAACCTGCTAGTTCAGGTAATTTTAGACAAAACCTTTATTACATTCGTCCTTGTTTGGAGTTCCTGGGTTTGTTGTTTATTTGGTAGCAAGTTTGTGTTTTTAAACCTAAAAAAAAAAACACTGACACAAAAGATCGCTGACTTCTGAGGCCTTAAGGAACAGATTTAGAAATTCCTCTGGAGGTACATCAGTGTCTAAATGGTGAATATCCTAAGTATGTATCTCCATCTCCACACAGTGAGAAAATCTCTGTCACAGTTCAGAGTAAGTAACTGACAAAGGCAATATGCTTGTTTATTTTGCAACTCTAAGTGATGTTTTTAGGTAGTTTTAATCAAGTATTGCAGTAGTCTGTTGAAATGTTAGGACTAAAAGTCACAACATTTGCAATTCCTGATATGAGAAAAGATCAGAAAAGATCAATTAGTGAAAAGACAAATTCAGTATTTTTTTTGTCTGTTTTTTTATGTTCTTGTGGAATTTTACTTCCAGGGACAACAGAGAATAAACGTCAAAATCCACAGCAATGGCCAAAACCAGAGATTAGCTTTGAAGAACATGATATACACATAATCATTTCCTGCTCCTCTCCATTTTCTGCGACTGGTTCAAAATGTAACCTGTATTTTGGAGAATCCACTCAGCCGTATCAAACTATCAATTTACGGACAAAGACGATGACAAATAAATTGAGTTGCGAATTTTATATCTGTGTTAATGATTTTCGGACAAATCTCAAAAATGTCCGAAAACAAAAGGTCATCTGTGATTACACTTTAGGAGATGGATCCAGATCTCCTCGCAGTGATGAACACACGTCACGAGGTCAGACTAAAGTCATGACTCCTGATATTATTTTATTTTGTTGGTTTCCTGTGAACATATTTTTCATTAATATTTTCTCAAAGCAACACTTTTCTTTTACAGATTTCATCAGTAAATTATTTCCGAATCAAAGTCATGAAACCACAGCTTCATCTGATCCAGTAAAAACCACCACCAGACCAAACCATGTGACAGGAAGTGACTCTGCAGGTAAGACAAAACCTTTATTATATTCATTCTTGTTTGGAGTGCCTGGGTTTATGATTTATTTGCTCTTCCAAATTATGAAACTCCTGAACTGGGTCTCAGTCGTCCTTGTTTATGAAGGTGCAATTATAATGATCAAACTTGTATTGTATTGTAATTACTGACTGATTTGATGCTGTGTGTTACAGGTTGCCCCATATGGAAGTGGGTGATACCAGTGACTGTTTGTGGAGCTCTCCTGGGCTGCATTATTTTAGTTTCAGCCATTTTTTGCAGAAAAAGAAGAAACGGTAAGAAAATCTACTCCTTGTATCGCTTTGTACAGCTAATATACAATGAGTAATGCGACATTGTTACTTTTCTTTTAGCAAATCACAGAAAAAATGGGTAAGAATTGACATTTTTCAACCAATACATTATATTGTTTATATTTTATTTATGTCACAGTTCTATTTTTGCCACATTTGTAAAGCTCACGAGACAAAGCTGTTGGTATGTACACACACTTATTATTTCAACACTCTCAGACTCTGCCTGTGTCTACCGTCTATAACTGTCTTCATATGTAATGTCATGTATTTTCTGACCTGTTTCAGTGAATGCAAACACAGAGAACCACCGCATGAAACCAGTTCCTCTCAAGGTGATAGTTACGCTAATGTCTGTTTGTTTGTTTCACTTTCATTTTAACCTTATTTTAATTTCTCTCTCATGAAGCCGATCGAAGACGATGATAAAATCTACTCCCTGATCACCTCAGTGCCCACAGCAGGCTGCTCCAAAGGTGATTTTTATTGACTGGTTGCTGTTTTAATTTCACTATATTTTCACTTATATATAAAAATTAATGTTAAATAAAATAGCGGAATTGTTAATAAAGCTCATTTAGGATGAAGAGGAAAATTGGTAACGGAGAGTTCGGGCAAAATTGTGCAGATCACTTTGTCACGACATAAGATTTTCATCGGGTTAAGACGGTGTTATTATCTGTGTCAAGTTTGTTTCTGGCCTTTGACTTGTTCTTCAATCTGTTGGTTAAACCTGTCTGGAGCTGTGGGTGAAGTGCAGCACCTGTCGGTCCATCTCCAGATCTAGAGTAAACTACTGTTGTGTACTTGGGCCACTTTCACTTCCTTTAATTTCTGAAAGTATGAGGAGTTACAGTAAATACCTGCTACAGGTGCTCATCATATAATTAGAATATCATGAAAAAGTTCATTCACTTCTGTTATTCAACTTAAACTGTGAAACTAATATATGATAGACCAGTGGTTCCCAAAGTGGTGTCCGGGGCCCCCTGGGGGGCCTCAGAGGCACTACAAGGGGGCCCCCAAAGCTTGTCTGCAAAACAAATACAATTAAATAGTTCATTTTGATAGGAAAAATACATTTATCTTGACAAATGCACCACTTTAAACCAGTATTTAGCCTACTGTCATAGCTAGATGTTACTTTTAATGTCATTTTAGCTGTAACAATATAACAAATTCCTTTGAATGGAGTAAATTATTATGATTTGGGGGGCCCCAAGAGGTTTTCTAATCAATAAGGGGGCCGCGATGTCCCGGACTTTGGGAATGGCTGTGATAGACTCATTACATGCATATGAGATATGTATAGCCTTTATTTGTTATAATTTTGATCATTATGGCTCAGCTTGTAAAAACCCCAATTAAAAATCTCATTGAATTAGAATATTTTGAAAATGGACTGTGAGCCATAATCATCACAATTATAACAAATAAAGGCTTGACATGTCACTTTGTATGTAATGAGTCTATATCATTTATTAGTTTCACATTTTAAGTTGAATTACAGAAATAAATTAACTTTTTCATGATATTCTAATTATATGACGAACACCTGTACACAATACAATGAACTGCAATACTTTACTCTGAATGAATTTAATCAGAAAGCACAAGTTGAGTCTTCAAAGTAGTAGAAGTTGTAATATCAATCAGTCAGACATTGAGTAAAACAAAGTAAAAATGGCAGAAACACCTTCAAAGTATCCTCTTTTGTTTAAGCCAAGCAGCACCTGAACAGGTATTAACTATATCAACTTTGGGTCCAAATCATTTTTACTTTTTTTTTTCTAGAGCCGAGTTGAGGTACATGTATTGAGTATTGAGATACATATTTTCCAATAAGATACGTGTAGCACAACAGACGTATTGGGATATATTGCAAAATGATATTTTGTACCAGCCCTACTGCTAATTGTAAAGTGTGTATATATTGAATTGCGATGTCTTTATTCTGCACCTGCAGTACAACACTGCAACATTTACAGTATTTTTGTTTTTGCCAGGTTCTGTGAATGTCATGAGCCACCAAAGCACAGACGACAATGAGGTGAGTTGCTCTGAGTTATCTAAGGAAATTCACTGCATAAAAAAAAAGAAAATTTGAGATGTAACTTTGAAACTTTTGCAGTACAACTGTCATAAAGTTAAGAACAAATGTATCTGTTATGTCTTTCATTTTAAATAACTTACTAAAAAGGCTATATTTGTGGCACAAAATCTGATTTGTTTTAATGTTTTTTTGTAATGTTGACTGTGGCATTGCAATTCCTGCTTCACTCCAGGAAGGTCTCAGGTTCTTTTCCTTTTTATGTGAAGTTTGCATGTAGCTCCCCAACTTAAAACATGCGCAATAGGTGAATGTCTTTACTGCAGTGACCATACCAGCTTGCCCTTGCTGATCCCGTCAGATCCAAAAGCTTTTCTTGCCTGGTTGGCACATAGATGGAGACTGTGAGGGAACACCACGGTCCTGGGTGAGTGGCATGTGAGTGAGTGCCTGGAGGTGTTTTGGAGGATCTGTTGCCACTGAGTATGGAGTGAATGAATAATTGCCCTTTGAGAAGCGTATTGGACACTTGTGTCTTGCTATACAAATAGGATTTCCCTTCCCTTACTGCTCATGACAGGCTTAACTACTGAAGGATGGTAGATGGAAAGTCACATGCAGAGGACAAACGCCTATAGTAGCTGTACCTTAACCTTAAATGATGGAAATGCTCAGATGTGAACTTCTCGTTCTTTGTGGTTTTCAGAGCAGCACGTATCACCTGTACTGCACTATCCCTGACCCTGAAGCAACCACCTCTGGATCTGTGGACAACGTTCTGTACAGCTCTCCCTTGGACTTAAGCTGAACCTCATGTACTATTTACTGTATTAGTTTGTAGCACGATCCTTTTTTTGAGGCTCAGGGAAAGATAGTTTGAGTGAATTTGTAAAGTAACATTGAGTGTCTCAAATGCACTTTATTAAGATGAGTGCATGATTATTATAGCTGTTCTCCATAATGATAATATACGTATGTATATGTATATAGGGCTGCACTAAGAGGGCTTACAACACACCTGTGTAATGTTATAGCAAACAAGACTTCTGTTCAATATAATACTGTATTTAACAATCTGTAATAAAGAAAAACATTGTGTCCTTATTGGGTCATGTAATAACTGGCACTTAGGCTTCTTCTTGTCAGAAATCAAGTTTGTTTTTACAGCAAGTTTAATTATTCGTCATAATAATTATCTCAAAAAGTAACATTTTAGTGTGAGACATATGCACTTTAAAGCATTTGTAAATACTTATTTCTAAAAGCTAAAACCTTTGCTTAAATGATATCAGTTTGAGGAGCCCAAAGTGTGGCCCGGGACAAAATGAGGCCTTCAGAACAATAGCACCCATGCACCTGCATTGCATACACGCTCTAACACATAGAAACTCCACAAACCAAGGCAGAACTGAAACAATAAAAAACACAACCTGAATAACGTTTGACACCACCCTGCACTGTCCTGACCAAATAAATCCATTTCAAATACAGTTCAATGCAGTCTTGATGAAAAACGTTTGGACATCCCTGTTACAAATGGTTTAACAATGGTTGTAAAGATGTGCAAATGTTTCTTGAATGATGAATGAAGTGTCACCAATGCATTAAACTGCGGCTTAACATCACTCACAGACGCTGTTTATTACATTATTCATTCAGCTCACCACAAATGGCCAAACAACACACTAAAATATTTGTAAAATGATGCCGAAAAACAACAAATCTTCTGTTCATTCACAATGTGCAGAGAAACTTGTCACATCACAGAGTGCTATTTAAATATCGGCGATAAATACACTGGGTTCTGTTTCAAACTGTACATGTTTGCGACGGTTTAACACTGTTTTCTTTTTTAGCCCACAGCTCTGTGGAAGTGTCACAGACCCGACTCGTGTGGTTTATTTGGCTCCACTTCTATAAATTGTGTTCATTTCTCACACTGCACTGTCTGCTGTCCGTCATGGCTCCTTTGCTGCGCCTCTGCTTCATCCGTGAGTGCAACACATTTGTCGTTATTCAGTCACCAATGCAATCCTGTGAGGCTAAAACTAGACAACAGGACTCACATTGTTTGCCATGAGGATGCTCCCCTGTCCAGTTGTTTAGTTTTAACCTTGTAAAATTGATTAAAACAGCTGGATGACTGAGAATGTACATAGTTTTATCTGTCACCACTAGAACAAATGCAAGGTCTATATCAATAGGAAGTAAAATTTTATTTGAAACGTTGTAATTTAGCTCGTAGCCTGATCCTAGCCTGGCTAATGCCAGACTAAAATCACAAGTGATATTTAGTCTGGGGACCACCAATTCATTTTCTCGTAGGGGAGGTGTGGTTTACGATTGTCCATAGCCGTTAATTGGGCGCTACGAATGTCTAACATGCGTCTGCACGTAGCCATAGCCAATCGTATCATGGTATCAGATGACGTATGACGTACCTGCTGTAAACTTTTGAGCTAAACTATTTAGAACACGTTCTAAAGCTTGATCGAAAGATGGCATCGCGTCTGTTGCTGTCATGTTGGATCCGTAAATATTTTTTTATTTTTTTTATCCCTAAACAAACTACAAGCTTCCGTATGTCAAATAGCGCGTCATCGTCTTACCGTCCCTCCTCGTTCTGTGATTGGTGCCCAAATCCATGGAAAAATGTCGGCCATGGTCCCCAGGCTGTTGTGAAGTTCGAAAAGATTTGAGCGCACACAGCAGTCTGGCGTTAGCCAGGCAAGCCTGATCCTGTCCTATTTGTTAAACCACTTGCTGTCATGAAAACGCCGACTCGACTCACTAAGAACAGATAAAAACTAAAAGTCATGGTGGTTGTTTTTATAAATCAATTGCTGTGATTACGTGAAACCTTTTTTTTTTTTAATGGTTTAGCATTTTGTGCGGCTGAAGAGTGAAAGCCAAACATTTAATAGGGCTCTTCTACTATCCGGGTACTTTCAGAGGCTGCAGATGTGGAGGTGAAAACAATGGCGGTATTAAACAGTGTTTTTGCCTGTGAGTGACAGATTGTGTTTGATAAATTTAGTTTTTCTCAGTAAATCCTTAAAGCTGTTGTGTGGTCGGATGTTCCATTTGTCTGAACTACAGCTTCAATCTTGTAAACTGAGTAAGTTTTATGATTAGAATCGACGTCTGCAGATCTAAACACATTGTGTGGATTATGTTTTAAAGAGGGGGTATTATGCTTTTTTCAATCACGTAGCACCAGTCTATAGCATACTACAATGATGACATAACCTTCTGTTGGTCTGTATATGCAGTAAATTAAAATAACTGCCTTGAATAAAATTGCTCTCTCAAAATGGCTGTACTGAACGTCTTGAAATAGGCCTCTGTCTCTTAAGAAGCTTTCCGACACGCCCCCTTCAGCACACTGCTGTGGCATCTAAACAACACTACTGTGCGGGGAGGGGGCTCTGCTGAGCTGAGGAGCAGTGGTTGGTGGCTTGGCTGGTGACAAAAGGTCCAGAGGCGTCTCCAGGAGGTGGGGGCGTTCCTAGGAGGACTGAGGCATAGCTACACCTAAAATGGCTGCCGTCTAAGTTTTTACTGATTACTCAAAAATATGTGAATGAGCCAAGGCAACACTCCAGGCATGTGTTTAATGAGGGAATGACATAATAACATGATGTAAAGCTTGAAAAGTCGATTTTACATAATACCCCCCTTTAAAGTTTAACGTACAGTACATGGCACTTTTTTTTGTCGCCTCCCACGCGTGATGCACACGTGACCCCACGTGTGAAACACGCGTCTTTTCTTTTTTTTTTTTTTTCAGTGACGCTGCAATGACCCAAACAACCACCAGGTGGCACTTGTAAGCTCTTTCTTCTCTCTTCACTGCCTGGTACACGCGGATAATGGAGCATAGCAGAGATAATGGTTTCACTCATAACTACCCTTATAACATATTATAAGCCTTGTATATCTCGCATTGTAATAGCCTACATGTTTGTGCTGTAGCTGTGTCGGCGAATTACACGCTCAGGCAATGAGGTATAAGTCCGCATGGAAACTGTATTTTGACAGTGAGAATACGGTGGCCTCATGGGTAGAGTACCTGGCTCTAAATAATCTTAGTGTTCTTTTCGTGGGTTCGAACCCCGGGCGCTGAATGCTGTTTATTTGCCTTTTCTCTTCAACTTGGATACATATAGCAAAAAGTGGCAGATAATGCAGCGACATACTGCTATTTTTTTAATCATGCTAGTGCATTTCTTAAAACTTGAATCGATTTTTGACCAGTAAAGCATAAAGCCAGACGTATAATCTTAATTGTATAAGAAAATTTGACTTGTTTTAGTTTCCTCAACAAATGTATGGTTAACACTACATTTTATGATTGTCATAGCCATGGCTTTTAATACAAATCAAAGTGTTCGATTCGTTTAAGCCAAATGATTAGTGACGTTGCCCCTGCTTAGGCAGCGCGCGCTGGAGTTGGGATATGCGCTGGGAAAACCTATGATAATTTGTCTAAATCCACAGTTGCCTGAACAGTGCGGCTGGACCGGGGAAGAACATCTTTAGTTTGCCTATTGACCGATCTGGAGTTTCATGTAGGCATTGTACCTGTGCTGGCCCGACGGCCCAGCCGATTCTCAGCCGACACTCATAGCCTACATTAAAGTAATTATGCTGTAGTTCGGCCGATACTGGGCCGTCATAATAAGTGAGAGTCACGTTGCTGTAGTTTGGCCGATACTGGGCCGTCATAATAAGTGAGAGTCACGTTGCTGTAGTTTGGCCGATACTGGGCCGTCATAATAAGTGAGAGTCACGTTGCTGCAGTTCGGCCTATTTACAAATGAATAGATCCCTGCATTTTCACACCTCTGGGGGAGGGTGTGTGTGTAAAAATCTTACTACCTGTCAGCCTCTCTTTCTCTCTCTCTGTGACAAAAAGCAGCAGAGTCCTGGTCCACTGGGACAAAGCTAAACACTCAGCTTTATCCATTCACACTAACAGCCTTGTTTCCAAAATAATCAAAAACTTGCACTGGCTGTCACAGTCTGGGAGGGGACAAAATGACACAGACGGAGGATCCTGCCGATCTGCGTCTGAGGAGGAAAATAAAGTTTGTGCAGCAGCAGAGTTGAATGCGGGAGACCGCTCTAATTTGTGTGATGCGTGATTTGAGTCCCACACAGTGCGAAGGCAAACAGACCTCAAAACCATTGTCGGAAATCAGAATGTATCCAGGTTGTATCACAGGTTGGCGTGGGGGTAGGGTAGAGCGTGGGTCATTTACATACCTATAGCCTCACACTGAGACCGGTGCACGTGGAGCTTGATAAACATGTAAACTTAAAAAAAATAAAAACGGCTCACGGGTTACTAAGTATTTCTTAGAAAAATGTAGATGTCAATAAAATGTAATCATTTAATAATAATTTAGTAGAAGCTTTCAACACTGGAGAAAATGTGCTTGGTTCAGGTGGGAGTTGAACCCAGGTCCTTCTGCACCAGAGACTAGCGCGTTATGACTGAGCTATTAAGTCACAGGGTAGTCAAAGTTTGCATGAATTTGTAAAGCAACTTTGAGCGTCTGAAAAAGCACTGTATAAGACTAATGCATTATTATTATTTTCCTGTATATTACAGCTTTACTGACTAACAGCACTTCCCAGTTTTGGAACAGTTTGGTCAAACAACAAACCTTAGCAAAACTTAACCCAATTCTTTACTCTAACAGCTTCATCAACCCTCACCTCTCAAGCTCACTCACTCTCAGATTAAAAAAATGCAACTTTAATATAAAGCTTTATTTAGACAGCTATTTCAAAACCAACAAAATTCTTGTCTAGACCTGGACTGACTGACACTAGGACTAAATCAGAATCAGAATAGGTTTTATTGCCATTGTTATGAGCAGGTTCACAACTAGGAATTTTACTTGGACTAAACCAGGACTATACAGGACTGGACTGAGTGAGACTACAGGACTAAACCAGGACTATTAAGGACTGGACCTGGACTGAATGAGACTAGACAGGATTAATGTCAAAACCCAGCGTGTCAAATGTTGAAAGAAACTTTAGTGAGACGCCATAGATACCAGCTGCACTTTCTCTCTCCCGTCTTTCGTGATTCTCTCTCACGAAAGACTAACTTGCTTTGTTTGATCCTCTTCATCTCTTTCTCTGTTTCAGTGAGGAGGACATATTAGGACCAGATAGACTGTGCCACAGAAATAGCCTAGGCCAGTGGTTCCCAAACTTTTTGGAGCTGTGTACCTCCTGAAGCTTTAGGGGACGAGTCATACACCCCTACTTTTACACGATGAATATCACAAAATAAAAAATCTATTTAATATCTATTTAATCCATTATTACAGTGAAGCAGGTTTTCCACATTGAACACATTTTTGCTCGCCCGAGTGATAGGCTATTAAGAATGTCTTGTCCTAAATAAAAATCTTAAATGAAATGTCAGTTTTTAATTG
Source organism: Neogobius melanostomus (assembly GCA_007210695.1). Taxonomy (NCBI): domain Eukaryota; kingdom Metazoa; phylum Chordata; class Actinopteri; order Gobiiformes; family Gobiidae; genus Neogobius; species Neogobius melanostomus. The sequence continues at coordinate 15,497 of VHKM01001065.1, read as the reverse complement.
TTTTGAAAACGAGGCTGTTGGTGTGAACGGGTAAAGTTGAGTGTTTTGCTTTGTCCCAGTGACCAGCTCATTCTGAACATCAAACGTTTGGACTCTGCGCTCTGGCCCGCCCCCTCGTACTGTCAAACCACTGGTATCTACAAATGTGAATGCGCTGGTTTAAGCTCTCATTAAAGTGAAGATCATTTATACGCAGGACATTACAATCTTTGCATGTGACAGACAAAGCCACGGGTTTAGAGGCAGAGGAGGGGACACAGACACTTCTCCTTCTCCTCTCGCTCCTCGGATCAGAATGAGAGGAAAACTCCTGTTGTAAATCGAAGTTTCTGATCAGTCTGACGGTGCGCGCACAGGCTCCTCACTTTATGACAGATAGTAAAGAAATTGCAACTCGATCAAATTTTGGCGCAGTTCATGCTAAAGGCGCAGCTGTTGTAGCGCGGGCTGACGCACAGACTCAGCCGCGCTCTCGGCCTCCGCGGAGTTTTACGCACTCGGATCCAAGCGGCTCTAGAGGTTCGGTTTTAGAGTGGACACATTTAGGTCCAGAACAAGCTCATCCACATCTGAATTAGAGGCTTTTCCACCTGTATAAGCGCGTGTTCACAACATTCATTTGCGCAGTAAAGGATTCAATGTGTCTTAAAAAAAAAAAAAAAAAAAAACTAACATTTTACCAAAGTCCAGACCTCGGTGACCTCAATGGTAGCTACGGCCATGTTTCACACCACTGTTAATTGTGGGATTAATTGGACAGAGATGTTTGATTTAATTTACAAAACCTTAACTGTTCAGTCGATTGTCATTGACATTTTTTTTAAACTATATTATTAACAGTGATATTGTTGCACAACCAAAATAGCAGTGTTTAAAAAAGGAATATGAAATCAATGCAAGGATATTTATTTTGTCACAGATTATACAAGATATTTAAATGAATACATACATAATGTTAAAAAAAAGAAAAGAAAAAAAAGGGACGGAGCAAAACTGCGTCAGACAGGAATCGAACCCCGGTCTCCAGCGTGCCAATCAGTAGGGCTCACCATCACGCCAGCATACTCACACCGGCCAGACAAAGTTTATGTGCAGTCTTATAGCTGAGTTTACGTCGCCGGCAGAGCTAAAGTGGACTTCACCTGCCACCTTGTGGCAATAAGATGTATTATATTTCACACAACTGCGTGATCACGGAAAGCGGGAATGAAGACGACAAAACCAAATGGCGTGTACTGTAGGGACATGTAACATTGAGATTTTTGCTGACATTTTTGGATTAAATATCATTGTTAAGATGTGTAAAATAATGATTTATTTCTTTTTTCAAGCACATCTCATCTCTATACCACAATCGGAGCCACCAGCAGGAGCCATTGACTACACCTGTGTTTAAATGGATGAGACATAATGTGACATTTTGCAGCGTATACAGTATATTGCAGTATAATGCATTTTTAGCTGATAGTCGGACTTAATCTTCTAAACCTTCTTAGGACTTGATATGGAACAAACGTGATTATACACACATTGATTATGTTTCAATTTTGACGTCTCTTGATGAAGGACAGACTGTGTACATATAGAATTTGTCATGAAATGTGTGAGACTTATTTTCCCCACCCATTGGTCATTAAGCCAAACTGAAAAAAGAATCTGGTTGAGCTGTGCAACACATTTCTCATGGCTTTCCTATATTTAAACTTTGACATGTGAAAAAACTCTCTCTATGTTGAAGAGCACTGTTTCGTTGCCCCATTAAAGTGGTTTTCCTGTGGGTCATGAGCTGCACAGTGAACACTTTGCAGTTCAGAGACAGAAGTTAATCATGGCTGGATATCTTTTATTTGTCATCTTTACGAGTGAGTACAGTATTTATTTTGTTTTATATTTATTTATTTGTCAGTGGTTTGGAGTCTATACAAATTAAATAATGTTTCAATAGGTGGTTTAATAAATACAATAGAAGATAATTTTATTTATTTTTTAGCAAGTATAATACATGCCTCTAGTGATTATGATAGGACAATATCTAACCAGCCATATGACAAAAAATGTCATAAGTTTACAAATATATTATAGATATATTTTAAGAGAAACAGTCCCGATCAAAAGTTCAAGACCACCGAAAAATGGCAAAAATTCCCATTCTGCATGGTTGGATCTTAACAATGTTCCAAGTAGAACTTCTAAATGCAACAAGAAGAAAAGGGAGTGAGAGTGAAGTATTTGAGTAAATGTTTTATTGAAACAACAAATACAGTCAACTGAAAAAGGTTTTGCAGCTGATCAAATCTGTGCAAATGTGGATTCAGTGCCATTTTCTGTCAGGTTTTCACACTGTCATGACGTCCTGATGGCAAAGGATTTTTTTTTTTCTTGTTTTGGTTGAGTTTTGGTTGTTGAGCTGTGTAAGCAGAGCCTCTTGCAGCACTTCATCATTGCTCAGTGCAGATGTTACAGAGAGCATCCCTCATGACTGAGGTCCTCGTCTGTGGGAACTACTGGTTACTGGTCTGCAGTCGGCTCCAGTAACAGCCTTCATTTGGGTCGAGGGTCGTCCAGTGTCTTGACAGACGGCCAATTGGATCCTCCAGCTCAGAGCTGGTGACATTTGTTTTCAGTCTTCCACTTGACTTTTTTGCTCCATAACCTTCAGGATCTTGAAATTGTAAATGACTGTTTCACTGCATATATGGTCACATATAGCGACTTTATATCCTGCTTTAGGCACTCAGAGTTTTATATCAAGGAACAACTCTCATTCACACACCAATGTAAACAGACACTGAAGCAAGCGGGGGTGAAGTGTCTTGCCCAAGGATTTGAACCGCCGACCCTCCGGTCACAAAACAACCCTCTGTGCTGCGAGAGGCCCTGCTTTTGCAGCCCAACAACCCGACCACGTTCAAAATTAGATTTGTTGTTGCCTTTGCATCAGGACGTCATGAATGAATACCTGACAGAAAATGACACTGAATCCACATATTTGAGATTTACTTTTTTTCCTTTGTCTCACTCCCAATTTCTTCTTGTTCCATATTTAAGATCTACTTGGAACGTTGTTAAGATCCATCCATGCAAAATGAGAATGTTTGCCATTTTTCAACTAGTCTTAAACTTTGATCAGGACTGTATAAAATATAACATGCATATCTAATCTAATATTGAACTTTTACTCAACAGCTGTGTTGTCAAAGGCCAGAGGGGAAGGTAATGAGACAAATTAAATGTATTAAATTTATTGAATTTAATTTAGTTTGTAAGTATAATATACTTATTTTATGCTGACTGTTGTTAATCATTATGGTTTTCTTTCTGAAGCTCGGGTTCCATCGAAAAATCTGATGTGGCGTATGTTGTTAGTGTATACTATAATAGCGGTTATCATCCTGGTAACGATTTCCCTCTGTTTCCTGAAGATCATTAGTAAGAAATACTATGTTGTTTCATCATATTCATATTGCCTCTCAGTCAAACTTAATAACTGAATGATTGCTCTCGTTCCAGCAAAACATGGTGGCAAATGGTAAGACTTGTAGAAGCTGTTTTTAATTGACAAATGACGCAGTTACTCCTGCCTTTCTGTAACCTCTTGTTACCTGTAAATCACTGTCAGCCAATCACAATGCATTTCCTTTCCCTCACATCCAATCAAACCAACGCTCTGCTCTTGCTTCGCTCTGTCATTTAGTCAGTTCAGCCACAATCACCCTCTGCATCTCCATCACCACCAGTGTCTTGGCCCAAGACGAGATATGTATCTTACGCTCTCTATTTCATTGCTTATGTGTCTCCTTTTGGAATATTTTATATAATAAATAGCTATTTGGCAGGGTTTTTGGATTCAGCTCCATTGCGCATGTTAAGACAAAACATGAAGATCAGAATGTCAAGCCTGTGTTCAATAATGAATTAAAGAGAGGCAAAAAAGTTTTAATGAAAAGTCCAGGAGCCAGGAACCTCCCTGTATCTTTGCAATTTCAGGAAGAATTTGGCCACAATTAGTCCATTCTTAATTTACAGTCTAATGGGTTTGACTTTGGATGATTCTGCCCATTTCATTGTGTTTTTTCCACAGCTGTCCAGGCAAGAACTCTGGTAATTCACAATGCTGCATTCACTTTCACTGTATTGAACAAGATATACAGAGAATGATTGTTTGTTTTGTTGTACTGTCTTTTTCAGATGACTCCAACTCCAACAATCCAAACAGTAACGCTCTGGTAAAGAGAAAGAAAGGGGGTGGGGGAGGTGTTATTTTATTTGGGTTCACAAATAGAACGTTCACAAAACCGCTTAAGGCGCTACAACCAAATATTTATAGTGTGTGACTTTTGTATGTGGTGACTTTATTTCTCGGTCTGGTCATGAAGTTCTCATCTCATCACCTTATGATCAAAGAGCTTTTCATGATCAGCAAAAGAAATAATGCTAGTGTAATAATCAGTCTATTGTTTTATTTATCAAAATCAAATGGTTAACAGTAACAGTTGTGTTTTATGCATTTGTTTTCCTTGTTTTTGATAAAGCCTCTGTCTGAGAGAGTCGACAGTTTGATCTCAGCCACTTCTACTGTCTACTGTTCACCTGGTAGGAGTCTAAAGTTCAATAGAATAAATATTTCACAATAGGATCACTCACGTACAACATTATATTTCCAGCAGGTTCCCCAAGTGAGAACGAAGAGGAGCTTCACAGTGAGGATGTTGATGAGGCAAAGCACTTTACTTAATTACACTAACACTGACTACATATTATGTTCAATATGATGCTTGCTAATGCTACTGCTAATCTTCTTTTTGTAGAATACAGTTTAGAGCCAGATCCTCTTCCCTGTGGACCCGGTTCCAGCAACAACGTTCACTGCAATAACTGATGCAACATATTTTGTGCTAAATACATGAGTGCATAGTTTATTGTAAATCAGAAACAGCTAAAACTGCTCTATTTGTGATAAATGCATTAGACCTTCAGATGAAAAGTACAATGGAGTCAGTATTGTCTGTAAAAACAAAGCCCAGACTTTAGCTTAACTTGAGTACACAATGCTTCAGACAGTACAGGAACCTGGTAGCCTTCAAAATGATATGGTATTTATCCTGAAATATTTCCTTAAATGTAAATATCATTTTATTTCTGACTTCTCATATTTCCTCATGTAACCAGTTTAGAAATTGCTTGAATGTAAATCTCACATGGCAATAAAAGCAAATTCAAACTAAATCCCCTCACTTTCTCTTTGCATAAACATTCAAAGGTGTTTAAGATTTAACTGTTGCTTTTATTGTATATTTGAAATGAGCCAGTAATAATAATATATTTGTTTATTTTGTGCTTTTCTCGACAGTGTCGAGCCATATTTTGCAATAAAAGTTCAAAATGTAATAAAATCTTCTCTTCTTTGTGTAATAAAACAATATTTTGTATTGTTTTTTTCTCATTTTGTAATAACTCTGCCCAACATTTCTTAAATAAAATTATAAATATGACTCATGTGACCCATATGAATAAGTCATATTTTCAAAAGCATTAAAACCTGTCATATGCACTTCAAAGCATTTATAAATACTTCTAAAGCTACAACATTTGCTTAAATGATATCAGTTTGAGGTACCCAAAGTGTGGCCCGGGGACAAAATTTGGCCCTCAGGACAATTGTTGGTGACCCTCAGGCTTCTTGTCACAAATCACCAGAGAAGTAACTCAAGCGGCACCGAGTTCCAGAGTTTTCGACCTGCCACAGCAAAAGCCCGATCACCCCACTGTTTGTAACGTGACCTGGGCACCTCCAGCAGGTGGTGTTGGTCAGAACGTAGGGTTCTGCTGGGCTGGTAAGGGGTCAGAGTCTCACATAAATACGCAGGTGCAAGGCGTGGATGGAACTGAAAACAAAAAGGAAAAGTTTGTACTGGATTCTGAAAAAGACCGGGAGCCAATGCAGGGAGTAAAGGATGGGTGTGATATGGTTATGTTTGTGAGAGTTGGTGAGGAGCCGGGCAGCAGCATTTTGCACAAGCTGTAATCTGTGAATGAAGGTTGACTGACTCCAATATACAGTGCATTGCAGTAATCCAATCGTGAGCTGATGAATGCGTGAATAGTTTTTTCCTGGTCGGAGCGGCTGAGGAAGGCTTCACTTTTGCCAGAAGGCAAAGCTGCAAAAACTTTCCTTATCTACAGAGTAGATTGCGAAAGTCCAGGTTTGCATCCAGATTTACACCTAGGTTTTTGATGACAGTGTGGGGGACGAGAGACTGAAGACCAGGAACAGTGGTGCTGAGTGGATTTTGAGCGCCAAAAAGAATAAGTTCAGATTTGCCCTCATTTAAACACAAAAAGTTCTGTGAGAGCCACAGCTTAATGTCATCCAGACACCTGTGGATGGACTGAGGTGTGTCTGGGGAGTTTGGCGAAACCGGGAGGTAGATTTGTAGATTGTCTGCATTTATGTGAAAGGACATGTTATGATGAGAGATGATTGAACCAGGGGCAACATGTAAAGTGAAAATAAAACCGGACCTAAATGGAACCCTGTGGTACACCAGAGGACAGAGAGGCTGTAGAGGAAGAAAAGTCATTGATGACCACGGAAAAAGACCTGTCCGTTAGGTAGGACATGAACCACTGCAGCACGGGTCCCCGAAGGCCCACCTGCTGGGCCAGGCGGGTCAGGAGTATGGAGTGGTCCACTGTATCGAATGCTGCACAACACTGTTTTTTTTTAGAGTCCAGAGACAACAGGATGTCATTTTGCACCTTCAGTAGTTCAGACTCAGTGCTGTGGCATGTCCTGAAACCCGACTGGAATTTTTTCAAACATGTTATTCTGGTCTAGAAATGAATGAAACTGATTGAATACAAGTTTTTCTTTCTCACTTAAATTGGATATCTGAACAAATTATTAGATTCATTATTTCTGAGATTACGACCAGGTACTGATGGCAATCAAATTGAGAAGGAAAAAAAAAGAAAACAAGGGGAAAAAAAGAACAAGCAGGGCCTGTTGACTGAGCCCGTCTCAATGCACCAAACACTCAGCAAAATAAAATCTAGATTGTAATCGGTAATAATTGTAGCAATAATGATGATGATAATAATTATTATTATTATTTGAATATTTTATTTATCTATCTTGTTATGTTTAATACATTACACGTACATACAGTATATACCAATTTTACCACTTTGACATAGCAAACTCCACAAACCAAGGCAGAACCATAAACATATTATTACTAGGACCGTTAATACTCACTCCTCCCCGTTTACCATAATGACCACGTTCGAGGGGGAAATCATGGGGGATTTACAGACTCCTCCTACCATCTCTGATGAAGCATGTTCTAATAAGGGCATAAGGGCGGGATCTTCACTGTAGACTCGGCCCTTGTGTGACGTGTAGCTCACGCAGCTCCAATGCTAACAGTCCGACCCCCGTTAAGTAGGCAATTTCTAAAATTTATCCTACCATAACCAGCCCGGTGCCTCTGATTGTGTCCAACCCAGCGTAATATGCTATATGGCGGTACTACAGCAGTGGCGGAGCAATGGCGGCCTCCAGCGTCGTCGTCGCAAAGCAGAGCAGCCAGCGGCCATTGGGCAGAACTGAAACAATAAAAAACGCAACCTGGATAACTTTGGACACCACCCTGCACTGTCCTGACCAAATAAACCCATTTCAAATACAGTTCAATGCAGTCTTTGATGAAATACGTTTGGACATCCCTGGTTACAAATGGTTTAACAATGGTTGTAAAGATGTTCAAATGTTTCTTGAATGGTGAATGAAGTGTCAACAATCCATTAAACTGCCGGCTTAACATCACTCACAGACGCTGTTATATACATTATTTCCATTTCAGCTCACCACAAATGGCCAAACACACACGCTAAACATTTGTAAAATTATGCCGAAACAACAAAATCTTCTGTTCATATCACGAATGGTTGCAGAGAAACTTGTCACATCACAGAGGGCTATTTAAATATCGGCAATAAAGGACACTGGGACGCTTTCACACGGGTTGTTTTTTTTAGCCAACACACCTCGTAGAAGTGATACAGCTGACTCGTGCGGTTTCTTTGGCTCCACTTCATAAATTGTGTTCATTTCTCACACGTTTCACTGCAATTGAAATTCACTTAGTCCTGTGGCCCTGAAATACAGAACAATATTTGAGTGAGTGCTTCAATGCATCTTGGAGTAATAAAAAAAACTGTAGAAAAACCACAGGTGCTCTCAAGGAGAAGGACGAAAAATATAGCTAGAGCAGAAAAACGCTTGCTGAAACCAAACCATGACTGAGGATGGACATCCTGTTACAAAATAAAGAATGGTCGTAAAAGATGTGCAAACTGTTCTTGAATGATGAATTGAAATGTCACCATTGCATTAAACCGCTTAATAAGTTACCAAATTTAAACAACATGAAATAAAGTTCATGACAATGCGCTTAACATCATTATTGCAGTATTTCATTCAGCTCAACGCACAGTTGGCCAAACAACGCTAGAGACGTTAAAACATTTGTAAATAAAGCTGAAAAAACAACAAATCTTCTGTTCATCACAATGTGGCAAACGAAACTTGTCACATACCGAGGGCCATTTAAAATATCCGGCGATAAAGACACTGGGACGCTTTCACACGGGTTTTTTTTTTAGCACACAGCTCAGTAGAAGTTGTCACAAGACCTCTGACTCATGCGGTTTCTCTTTGGCTCCATTCCTAAATTGTGTTTTTCATTTCTCACACTGCACTGTCCTGCTGTCCGTCATGGCCTCCTCTGTCTGCTCCTCTGCTTCACTGCGTGAGTGCATACAATTTGTTTGTTATTCCATCCACCAATGCAAATTCTGTGAGGCTAAACTACGACAACAGGACTCAGCATTGTTTGCCCAATGAGGAATGCCCCTGTCCAGTTGTTTAGTTTTAACCTTGTAATAATTGACTAAAACAGCTGGATGAACTGAGAATTACATAGTTTTGTCTGTCACCACTAGAAAATGCAAGGTCTAAATATCAATAGAAAGTAAACTTTTATTTGAAACGTCGTGATTTAGCTGTAGCGCTAAGAACAGTAAAAAGTCATGGTGGTTGTCTTATAAATCAATTGCTGTGAATTACGTGAAACATTTAATAGCAATAGTGCGTGTGTCGGTGTCTTCAGGAAAAGGAAATGGTTGATGAAATGATTTAGACAGATTTTATTTTCATGGGGTAATAAAAGTGTATTTTTAGTAAAAGTGGAAACAGCCCTAATAGCATGTCGTTACATGTGCAAGTGAATGGATAAAAGTCATAGAAATGTGGTTCCCTAAAACTGTGGTACGGGAGCGCAACTGGGCACGCTATGAAAGATTTAGCACAACCTAAAACATGCTCAATAGGATTATTATTTCCTAATCAATGAATTTAGCACAAGAGAGATAAATGTAGATAGCGGGAACCTTTAGGGTATTGTAGGATTCAGTTCTTTCAAGCGTTTGACACAACAATCAAATAAAGATTAAAAAGAAGATTTTATTGTCAATCAAAATTTTCGTTTCTCTCTCACAGTCCTTGTGGTGGAGCGGGGGTGAAGGTGGAAGCACAGGGAGGGCAGGGGAAGGGAGGGAGTTAGCTTCCTGATAGCCTGGTAAGATAAAACGTTCCTTCAGTCGACTGGACCTGGCCCAATGGATCACTTTTTTATCCCATAAAGTTTTGGGACAAGAAACCAATATTAACTAATCTTTCAATTTTAAATATGGATGGTTTTTGTTTTATAAAGTTTCCTCATTGCAGGACTTTATTAAACGCTAAGACTGCGAGTGGGAAGGGCAAACCAGGCCCACAGCTCAGGGGGAACTGTGAGGTTCCAACAGGAAACCACAAACTGTGTTCTCAGTTCCAAGAGGCACTAAGTACTGGAACAGTCCTCCCATTATCAATAAGAGAGACTCCAACACTGGACACTCTTACATTCCCTCCTAAAGTAGTGGCTAAAAGGAACTCCAGGGCCTCTGAAACACTTTTTAAAGTACTGACCACGTTATCTGTTAGCATTTTTGTGTTTTATGTTTTATCTCGTGTCACTCCAAGAGACTACGGATGGAACGATCTTTGGCTATAATCCTGTCAGATTTACAATGGCAAACTCTGTAACATGTTCATAATATACTTTGGTCCCATTCAAATAGATTAGAGTGGACCAAGGGATCCATCAAGAAAAGTGATTTATCAGATGTAATTAGGTTGTGGATTTTTAATCCACTCAGACACAGAGATGCAAACTTCACAGAGAAAAAGGCGGGAATATCAAACCCGGGACTTACTGTGAGGGAAAGGTTTTTTCTCTCTTAACCACCATGCGACAAATATCATCCCTGAGAATAACTTTACAGTAAAGAGAGATGGAGTCCGTCTTTATTGTTATATAATAATAAGCTTTAAATGGCCAGATGCTTGTTTGTTTTGTTTTGTGTGTTTCAACAGGATTCAATATTTCAGGCTAAGAGCATCAAGGTAACTATAATGTAATTTTCAATTATTCTTTTTGCTGCATTTATTTTCATATTAATTAAATAAAATTCCTTCAAACAGATGAAGTCCTGCTCCTAAGCTAACAGTGGAGTCCAGCAGTCATCCTCTGAGACTAAAGCGTCACACTGAACTGTCAAACCATGGTCCAAGAGCAAGATATGCCGCTTTGTATTTGATAGAGAACCCTACATATCGCTCTAATGTCAGACTGCACTGAGTGGAACTGAACTGCTGTCGAGGGTGAAGAAAACGACCACCAGCAAAAATAACTGTTGCAATGTTTTTAACGATTACAAAGCACAATCACACATACAGTGGATCTACACACAGCGCTGAGAGCAGCATCACCATTGGTAAGGTCTCAAACTGATGAAGTGGACGTTTGTTTTAATAGAGATAAAATACAATTTCAAAGCCTTTATTGGTCATTAAGCCTAAGAAAAGAATAAAGTCTGCGCTAGTTCATGTAAGGAGCCAACTATAAACAGGACTAATATTCTGCAATCCCTGAACAGTTATCTTCCTACAATATAAGCAATATGCAAAGTGTGACTTGGGTGTTGGAAAGTGTTTTTGTGTTGTGATTCATGTGGCACATGACTAAAGAATATTATATTGTTCTCTCTAGGGTGTTCTCTTTGAACCGTGAACTCATCAGTGATCAAGAGAGGACAAAGTTAAACTCCGCTTGTCGACTCACCTTCTGTTTTATTCAAATCTGTGCTTTTCTACACAACAGATGGACAAACATGGAGCAATTCTAGATGTGAGTCAGACTGTGAGAGGCTCATGAATCTGCTGAAGGAGAACCAGAGGCCTCCTGTTGAAGTTCAGGTCCAGTGTTACTATGGTTGTAGAGCGAGGACGGAAGTTTTCTACATCTTACTCAGTGGACAAAGTCTCTGTTCACTGGTTCAGAGTAAAGTAACTGACAAAAGGAAATAACTTTTTATTTGGCAATCTAAGCACTGTTTTTGGTAGTTTTAATCAACTGTTGCTGTAGTCTGTTGGTACAACATTTGCAATTGCTGACATGAAGAAAGATCAAGAAAATATAAAATTAAAGTGAAAAACTGAACAAATGTTATTGTATTATTTTGTTTGTTGGCATTTCCCTTATGTTCTTGTGGAATTTATTTACAGGACAACAGAGAATAAACGTCGCAATCCACAACTATTACAAACCAGAGATTAGCTTTGGGAAGAACATGATATAGACATTATCATTTCCTGCTTCCCGCCTCTTTCCTGCGACTGGTTCAATGGTAACCTGTATTTTGGAGAATCCACTCAGCCGTATCAAACACTCAAACTCACGGACAACAAAAATTGGAAAATAAATTGCTTTGTGTAATGCTTTAGGGCTAGAAGGATGACTATTTTGGTGGGCCAGAAGAAGATTCGGTCACAGAGCCGGAGTGTGTTAATAAAGCACGAACACAAGAAGTGTCTTTTCATTTAATGTATTGAATATATCAGCAAGGCCAATATAATACTATATATATATATATAATATATATAATAGTATATATATATGAGATATTTCATATAATAAGGATATGGAGGTATGAATGTATATATAATTAGGTCCAGAATATGATTAACAACACAAATACAAACAATTTGAAACAAAAACAAAAAAAATGCTTTTTGCAGATGGCAATAGTCAAGGGAGTTTCTTTTTCCTTTGGTTTTTCAGTTCAGTTTGTTATGGTTTCCATAACATTCAGTAGTTCTTGGTTCGAGGTCCCCTACCGCATAGGCGGTCAATAGCTCGCCATCATAAAGGGAAATTGAAGGTTGTAGGTGGTTGAAGGTGGTTTTCAGTCCTTATCACAAACCTGACCGTTGAAGACTAGTTTAACCTACCACGGGTAGAAGTTTGGTTCGCAGCCCGAGCAGTTGATACAGCTTTGGGCTCAAGCACGGGTAGCATGAACAGAATGCGTGATGAGTTTTCGAGGTGTATTGATTGCCAAGATCAGCGTAAAAGTAGCTTGAAAACGCAGGAGACACACCCACCCAGCCACAGTCACAGGGAGTGGTGGAGGAAGGATGTCACCCGGGATTGACCCCGCAGTTTAAAGGATGGGGCTTCTGCCGCAACAAGGAAGCAGCCCCGCAAAATAAGATTGCTTCAGGAAATGCGGGTTACACGTTCCCCCCTGAACTCATGTAGGCCCTGTACCATGCAACTGGCTGACAGCAGACGGTTTGGTCCCTGGCAAGGACAGGTTGGGGCCTCGTCAAGCTTCAAAAGCGTAATTGAAACGCTGTACTGGTCCCATGAAACAGAGACTGAATGCTGTGCAGCAGAGGATGACCGAGTTGGAATATGAAGGCGGTCAGGAGGACGACGTGTTCGGGTTCGGACGACGGACTGGGGGTCACTGTCCGGACTGGACAAGTCAGGATCAGCAGACGAGTCAGAGTAGGGTGGAAAGGCTTCTGGAGATTCGGATTAGAGAAAGTATTTTCCACAGGCTCCAAGGTTTGCAGCCGATTCAGGAATCGGCGGTGAGTATGTACAGGTTCTGGTTCGGGTAAGGTTTTCGGTGTTCAGGTAAGTCTTGTGGTCGCAGAGATTCACCTGATTCAGGTTCTGTTTGATTCAGGCTCAAAGCTCCATCTCACAACGCTCCACTGCTATCGGACTCGTCGTCCGAACAAACTGTGGTTTGCTGGCTAGGCTGGGACCACAGGCGATTCGGCTGAACGAGCAGTGAAGCTGGAAATGGAGTGTTTTGATTTTGGGGACACAGATGTGTAGCAGCTTCTGCTGTCCCTCTGAAGAAGCTGCATTTTCCGTTTAATTTGACTGGGGTTGGACGAATTTCTGGAATCCATGCATGCTGATTTTGCCTCAGTCTGTCGGCGTTTCTGCTCCACCAAGATTGGGATTAAGCAGAGTTCGTGAAGAAGGTAGATGTGTCCATCTTCACCACACCTGAAGCAAAACCAGGCCTGGCTTGTTTTTGAGCCGTTGGCTTTGACTTTGGTTTGCTTTGCTGGGGTTCCCGAGGTAGAAGCAGTGTTTTCTTGGCCAGCAAGGCAGACATCTGCTTTGCAGTTTTTGCATTTTGCTGCTTCAGTTATCAATGGCGCTGGGTATCCGGATGACCACAGGAACATGAGGATGCTACCGGTGAGACTTGTAGACTGCACGTTGTTTGAGGATGTGATACTGCTTGTTTAATCAAAGAGGTCTTTGCCAACTGCCTATCTTTCTGTCGGAGCAGGAACAATTAGCTCAGAAAAGGTAGATGGATGTCCGCTTCTCTGCTCTAGCTGTAGCTTTGCGATAACAGCATTGTCCGCAACATCCTCTGCCAAAAACTGCTTTAGTAGATGTTTTGTCAGTGTCTCTGCTGAGATCCCCCGCGCTTCACGACTGTGGCTCAATGTCAGTTGGCAGCTTTGCAAGTAGGAGGGCGGTTTCGCTCTCCGTGGTCCTGCAGGGTTATTGATGAATTGTGCGAAAGAGCTCCTCTCCATCCTGGACAGTGGCAAAAGCGGAATCGAGCACTTGGCGAACATGGTGGGCAACGAGTTAGGTCCCAAGCCTTTGACGAGGTCGGTAGCTTTGGAGGGAGCAGGCTGTCCATGAGGCGTCGTGTTAACGTGCAGCTGCGACAAGCTGGGAATCAGCACCGCAAAAGTTCGATGTGGGGAACGCCACGAGTCATAATCCGCTTCACATTGTTCGGTTAGGTATCTTCAGAGAACGTACGGAGGCGTAGTGGGAGACATGGATTGAACACTCAGATCGTCTTTCTCACAATGTGTTCCCACAACCACTCTCTGTATTTCTGGGGGGTTCAAGTCGTGACCGGAGAGAGAATCCTCTGCCCCTACGTTTGATTGAAGCGTTGGAATTTTGGTTGAGGAGGAGCTGCCGCTGGCCAGGGGAGGACGACTGGCAGGTGAGTGGATGCTGTGGACTCGCCATCCGGCTTGTACGCAGTAAGCTAGTAATCCATCTGTCGTCTCCTCTTCTTATCTCCACCATCGTTTCAATATCCTCATCACCAACCTCCTCCAACTCCCCCAAGATGTCAGGCTTAGCTGGTCCATCACTCCCTTCATGACTTTTCGTCAAGAGATCTTCCCCTTTGCCGACAGCTATAGTTTGAGCTCGTGGAGTACGTCGACGGAAGGAGTTAGTGGGAGGGTCGGAGAGAGCGATTGCAATTCCCCCCTGTGAACTGTGCCTGAAATTCTTCGCAAGTGGCTTATTTTACAAAACGTAAATCGGCATTCTTTTTTGGATTTTGTATGTGTATGGCAAAGTGGTTTAAAAGTTTCTTCTTTAAAGCATACAATATTTCTGATACTTCACGATCAGGTTTTTGTGAAAAGAGCTTTCGGATTGTAATTAAACGCCCATTTTTTATGTCACCAAACGCTACGCAAATAATCAACCATTCATCCATCTGCTTGAGTGTTCGTTACAACCAGTAACATAAACACAATGGGCACATCGCTCCAATGTTTGTTCAAGAAAATCCATTGCGAACCGTTTTCAACTCAATTCAAGGAAAAAAAAAAAATCTCTAATAATCTCTATTAATATCTAAAGAAAATTAAATAACAAATATTTCAACACAATTAGGCTCCCTGGCTGGCTCGGGCCAAATGTACGCTTAGGCTAGAAGGATGACTATTTTGTGGCCAGAAAGAAGATTCGGCCACAGAGCCGGGAGTGTGTGAATAAAGCAACGAAACACAAGAAGTTTTTTTTTCATTAATAGTATTTGAATATATCAGAAAGGCCAATTATATATATATATATATAGTATATAATATATAATACGAGTATTTATATAATAAGGATAATGGAGGTATGAATGTATATATATTAATAGGTCAGATATGATTAACAAACACAATAAAAACATTGAAACAAAAACAACAAAAAATGCTTTGCCAGAATGCAATGTCAGGCAGTTTTTTTTCCTTTGGTTTTTTT
>VHKM01001064.1:150000-236861 GCA_007210695.1 Neogobius melanostomus | reverse complement strand
ATCCTCTCTAATCCTGTCCTAAGTCCCACTCTAAGTCCACTCTAAGTCCACTCTAATCCTCTCTAAGTCCTCTTAAGTCTCTCTAAGTCTTCTAAGCCTCTCTAAGTCAGCTCTAAGTACTCTTAATCCTCTCAAGTCACCTAAGTCCTCTGCTACATCCTCTCTACGTCACTCTAAGTCCCTCTAAGTTCCTCTCTAAAAAGAGATTTCAACGTCATCTCTAATCCTCTCTCTAATCACTCTAAGTCCCTCTAAGTCCTCTCTATAGTCCTCTCTAAGTCCACTCACGTCATCCTCCTAAGTCCTCTCTAGTCCTCTCTAAGTCCTCTCTAAGTCCTCTCTAAGTCCACTCTAGTTCCTGTCTTTAAGTCCTCTCTAAGTCCACTCTAAGGTCCTCTCTAAGTCTCTCTAATCCTCTCTAATCCTCTCTAAGCCTCTACTCCTCTCTAATCTCCTCTAAGCATCTCTAATCCTCTCTAATCCTCCTAATCCACTCTACACGTCCCTCCTAAGTTCCTCTCTAAGCTCCTTTCTTAGTCCTCTTCTAATCCTTTCCTAAGTCCTCTCTAAGTCCTCTCTAAGTTCCACTCTAAGTCCTCTCTAAGTCCCCTAAGTCACTCTACGTCATCTCAAGTCCCTCTAAGTCCTCTAAGTCATCTCTACAGTCCTCTCTAAGTCTCTCTACAGTCACTCCTACGTCATCTCTAAAGTCCTCTCTAAGTCCTTTTCTAAGTCCTGCCTAAGTTCCTGTCTAAGTCCTCTCTAAGTCCTGGTCTAAGTCCACTCTAAGTCCACTCTAAAGTCCACTCTAGTCATCTCTAAGTCTCTCTAAGTAAGTCATCTCTAAGTCCACCTAATCCACTTCTACGTC
The DNA here is from genome assembly GCA_007210695.1 of Neogobius melanostomus. Classification (NCBI taxonomy): domain Eukaryota; kingdom Metazoa; phylum Chordata; class Actinopteri; order Gobiiformes; family Gobiidae; genus Neogobius; species Neogobius melanostomus. Next base: position 235,990 of record VHKM01001064.1, on the reverse strand, counting down.
TCTCAAGTCCTCTCTAAGTCCCTCTAAGTCCACTCTACGTCATCTCTAAGTCCACTCTAAGTCCACTCTACGTCATCTCTAAAGTCCTGTTAAGTCCTCTCTAGTCCTTTCTAATCCTCTCCTAAAGTCCTCTCTAAGTCCTTCTAAGTCCACTCTAAGTCCACTCTATGTCCTCTCTAAGTCCTGTCTAAAGTCCACTCTAAGTCCTCTCTAAGTCCTCTCAAGTCCCTCTAATCACTCTACGTCATCTCTACGTCATCCTAAGTCCTCTCAAGTCTGCTCTCCTAAGTTCCTCTCTTATAGTCCCTCAAGTCATCTTAAGTCCACTCTATCGTCATCCTCTAAGTCCTCTTTACGTCCACTCTAAGTCCACTCTAAGTCCTCTCTGAAGTCCTCTCTAAGTCCACTCTAAGTCCTGCTAAGTCCTCTCTAAGTCCACTCTAAGCATCTCTAAGTCCTCCTAAGTCCTTCTCTAAGTCCCTCTAAGTCGCTCTTAAGTCCACTCTACGTCATCTTACTGTCATCTCTATCCCCTCTCTAAGATCCTCTCTAGTCCTTCTTAAGTCCTGTCTAAGTCCTGTCTAAGTCCTTTCTAAGTCCTCTCTAAGTCCTCTCTAAGTCCTCTCTAAGTCCTCTCTAAAGTCCTACTCTAAAGTCACTCCTGAATACCTCTCTAATCCACTCTAATCCACTCTGAGACACACTCTAAGTCCTCTCTTAAGTCCTGTCTATAGTCCACTCCAAGTCACTCACGTCATTCTCTAAGTCCGCTCTTAAATCATCTCTAAGTCCACTCTAATTCCACTCTACGTCATCTCTTTAGTTCCTCTCTAAGTCATCTCTAAGGTCCTGGGTCTAAGTCCCTCTCTAAGTCCTGTCTAAGTCCCACTCTAAGTCCACTCTAAGTCCACTCTAAGTCCTCTCTAAGTCCTCTCTAAGTCCTGTCTAAGCCCTCTATCCTCTCTAATCCAGCCTAAGCCACTCTACGTCATCTCTAAGTCCTCTCTTAAGTCCTCTTAACCACTTTAAGTTCCACTCTATAGTCCTTTCCTATCCACTCTAAGTCCACTCTAAGTCCACTTTCTAAGTCCTCTCTAAGTCCTGTCTAAGATCCTGTCTAAGTCCTTTCTAAGTCCACTCTAAGTCCACTCTATGTCCTCTCTAAGTCTCTTTCTAGTCCCTTCTAAATCCTTTATAATCCTCTAAAAGTCCTCTCTTAAGTCCTCTCTAAGTCCATCACAGTCCCTCTAATCCTCTCTAATCCACTCTAAGTTCCTCTCTAAGTCCTCTCTAAGTCCACTTCTAAGTCCACTCTTATCGTCATCTCTAAGTCCTCTCTAAGCTCCTGTCTAAAGTCCACTCTAAGTCCAACTCTAAGCCTTCTCTAAGTCCTCTCTAAGTCCTCTCTAAGTCCTGTCTAAGTCCTCTCTAAGTCCTCTCTAAGTCCTCTCTACGTCTTTATAAGTCCACTCTAATCCACTCCTACGTCATCTCTAAGTCCACTCTAATCCATCTAAGTCTCTCTATAGTCCTGTCTAATGTCCACTCTAAGTCACATTCTACTGTCATCTCTAATCCTCTCTAAGTCCCTCTAAGTCCCATCTCGTACGTAATCTCTACGTCATCTCAAGTCCACTCTAATCCTTTCTAAGTCCACTCTAAGTCCATCTCTACGTTCATCGTCTAAGTCCACTCTAAGTCCACTCTAAGTCCTCTCTTAATTCCTTCTTAAGTCCACTCTAAGTCCACATCTATCGGTCCACTCTAAGTCCACTCTAAGTCCTCTCTAAGTCCTCTCTAAGTCCACTCTAAGTCCTGCTCTAAAGTCCTCTCTAAGTCCTCTCTAAGTCCCTTCTAAAGTCACTACTAAAGTCCTCCTAATCCTCTCTAAGTCCTGTCTAAGTCTCTCTCTAAGTCATTCTAATCCTCCTCTATAGTCCTTCTCTAAGTCCACTCTAATCCATCTTACGTCATCTTCTAAGTCCTCTCTAAGTCCCTCTAAGTTCCAACTCCAAGTCCACTCTAAATCCACTCTACGTTCCATCTCTAAGTCCTCTCTAATGTCCTCTCTTAAGTCCACTCAAGCCATCTAATCAACTCTACTTCATCTCTAATTCCACTCCTAAGTCCACTCTACTCATGCTAAGTCCACTCTAAGTCTCTCCCTAATCCCAACTCTAAGTCCACTCTAAGTCCACTCTACGTCATCTCTATTAGTCCCTCTCTTAAGTCTCTCTAAGTCCACTCTAAAGTCCACTCTACGTCATCTCTAAGTCCTCTCTAAGTTCTCTATAAGTCCTGTCTGAAGTCCACTCTAAGTCACTCTACGTCATCTCGTAAGTCCTCCTAAGTCTCTCTAGTCGCTTGAAGTCCTTCTAAGTCCTCTCTAAGTCCTCTCTAAGTCCTCTCTAAGTCCTTTTCTAAGTCCTCTCTAGTCCTCTCTTAAGTCCACTCTAAGTCTCTCTTAATTCTCTCTCAAGTCAACTATATCGTCATCTCTACGTCAATCTCTAATTCACTCTAATCCTTTTCTTAAGTCCACTCTAAGTTCTCTCTCTCCCTAAGTCCTGTCTAAAGTCCTCTCTAAGTCCTGTCTAAGTCCACTCTAAGTCCAACTCTAAGTCCCACTCTAAGTCCACTCTAAGTCCTCTCTAAGTCCTGTTTACGTATTCTCTACGTCATCTCTAAGTTCTCTCTAAGTCCTCTCTAAGTCCACTCTACGTCATCTCTACGTCCTCTCAAGCCCTCTAAGTCATCTTCTAAAGCCTTCTCTAAGTCCTCTCTAAGTCCTCTCTAAGTCCTGTCTAAGTCCTCTCTAAGTCCTCTCTAAGTCCTCTCTACGTCCACTCTAAGTCCACTCTAGTCCCTCTATAGTCCTCTATACGTCATCTCTAAGTTCCTCTTCTAAAAGTCCTCTCTAAGTCACTCTAAATCCTTCTCTATAGTCCTCTTAAGTCCTATTCTAAGTCCTCTTCTACGTCCACTCTAAGTCCACTCTAAGTCCTCTCTAAGTCCTCTCTAAGTCCTCTCTAAGTCCTCTCTAAGTCCTGTCTTAAGTCCTCTCTTAAGTTCACTCCACCATCTTCTAAATCCTCTCTAAGTCCTCTCTAAGTGCCTCTCTAATCATCTCTAATCCTCTCTAAAGTCCTCTCCTAGTCCCTCTCTACGTCCCACTCTAATCCTCTCTAAAGTCCTCTCTAAGCTTCCACTCTAAGTCCTCGTGCTTGAAGTCCTTCTAAGTCCTCTCTAAGTCCTCTCTAAGTCCTCTCAAGTCCTCTCTAAGTCCTCATCTCTACGTCATCCTCTTATAGTCCTTCATCTAAGTCATTCTCTAAGTCCTCTCTAAGTCCCTCTCTTAAGTCCTCTCTAAAGCTCGACTCTAAGTCCTCTTTCTAAGTCCTTTCTAAGTTCCTGTCTAAGTCCTCTCTAAGTCTGTCTAAGTCCACTCTAAGTTCCTCTCTAAGTCCTTTCTAGTCCTCTCTATATCCTCTCTGAAGTCCTCTCTATAGTCCTCTCTACGTCCTCTCTAGTTCCTCTCTAAGTCATCTCTAAGTCCTCTCTAATCCTCTTCTAAGTCCACTCTACCTCCTCTCTAAGTTCCTCTCTAATAGTCAATCTCTAAGTCCTTCTCTATAGTCCTCTCAGTCCCTCTCTACGTCCTCTCTAAGTTCTTGTCTAAGTCCTCTCTAAGTCCTCTCTAAGTCCTCTCTACGTCCACTCTAAGTCCACTCTAAGTTCCTCTCTAAGTCCTCTCTAAGTCCTTTCTAAGTCCTGTAAGTCCTCTCTATAGTTCCACTCTACGGAATCAGAGAGTGAGAGCGCGCTACGTCCTCTCTAAGTAATCCTCTCTAACATTCTTAAGTCTCCTAATCATTTCTAAGTCCCACTTCTAAATCACTCTACCGTCATCGCTAATCCTCTCTACGTTTCATTTCTCTACCTCATTCTCTAAGTCCTGCTCTCTAATCCTCTCTAAACGTCTATTGCTAAGATTCCTTCTAATCCTCTCTATTCTGTCTAAGTCCATCTACGTCATCTCTACGTCATGCTCTTAAGTCTCTTCTAATCCACTCTTAAGTCCACTCTAAAGTCCTCTCAAGTCCTGTCTAAGTCACTCTAAGTCCACTCTAAGTCCTCTCTAAGTCCACTCTAAGTCCTCTCTAAGGCCTCTCAAGTCCTCTCTCAGTCCTCTCTAAGTCCTCTCTACTCATCTGCTAATCCTCTCTAAGTCCACTCCACGCCATCTCTAATCTCTCTAAGTCCTCTCTAAGTTCCTGTCTAAGTCCACTCTAAGTCCACTCTAAGTCCACTCTAAGTTCCACTCTAAGTCTCTCTAAGTCACTCTAAGTCCCTCTCTAAGTCCACTCTAAGTCCCTTCGTAAATGTCCCTGTCGTACGTCCTCCTTCGTCGTCATCTTTATAAGTCCATCTCTAAGTCCGCCTAATTCTCTCTCCGTAGTCTCAGTCTAGATCCTTCTACGACCTCTCTAACGTCTCTCTAAGTCCTGCTCGCTAAGGTCTCTCTGAGAGTCCATCTCTAAGTCCTGACTCGTCTACGTCGGCTCGTCACTAAAGTCGCTCTCTAAGATCCACTCAAGTCCGCTCTAAGTCCATCTAAGTCCTCGTCTAAGTCCTTTCTAAGTCCCACTCTAAGTCCTTCTAAGTCTCTCCTAAGTCCTCTCTAAGTCCTCTCTCGCCTCTCTAAGTCCTCTCTATATCCTATTACGTCCTCTCTAAGTCCTCTCTAAGTCCTCATCTAAGTCCTACTCAGTACGTCATCTCTACGTCATCTCTTAAGTCCTCTCTAAGTCCACTCTAAGTCCTCTCTAAGTCCACTCTAAGTCCTGTCTAAGTCCTCTCTACGTCTCCTCTAAGTTCCGTCTAAGTCTCCTCTAAGTCACTCTACGTCAATCTCTACGTCACTTCTTAAGTCCTCCTAAGTCCTCTCTTAAGTCCACTCTAAGTCCTCTCTAAGTCCTCTCTAAGTCCTCTCTAAGTCCTTCTAAGCCATCTATCCTCTCTAAGTCCTCTCAAGTCCTGTCTAAGTCCTTTTCTAAGTCCACTCTAAGTCCACCTACAGTCTCTCCAAAGTCCAACTCTAGTCCATCTCATAAGTCCCTCTAATAAGTCCTTCTCTAAGTTCTCTTAAGTCCTCTCTTAATTCCACTTCTAGTCCTCTCTAAGTCCACTCTAAGTCCACTCTAAGTCCTCTCTAAGTCCTGTCTAAAGTCCTTTCTAAGTCCTCTCTAAGTCCTCTCTAGATCCTTGCTCCTCTGAAGTCCCACTCTAACGTCATCTCTACGTCATGCTCTAAGTACTCTCTCTAAGGGGCGCTCCTCTATCGTCATCGTCTAGAGTCCTCTCTAAGTCTTCTAAGTCCTCCTAAGTCTCTCTAAGCCCACTCTAAGTCCTGTCTAATCCTCTCAAGTCCACTCTAAGTCCAAATCTAAGTCCTGTCTAAGTCCTCTCTAGATCATCTCTAAGTCCTCCTCATAATCCTCTCTAAGTCAATTCTAAGTCCACTCTCTACTCATCTCTACGTCATCTCTAAGTCCCTCTCTAAAGTCCTCTCTAAGTCCTCTCTACGTCATCTCTAAGTCTCTCTGAAGTCCTGTCTAATCCTGTCCTAAGTCCTTTCTAAGTCCTCTCTAGTCCTCCTCTAATCCTCTCTAAGTCCTCTCTAAGTCCTGTCTAAAGTCCACTCTAAGTCCTGTCTAAGTCCTCTCTAAGTCCTCTCTAAGTCCTCTCTAAGTTCCTCTCAAGTCCTCTCTAAGTCCTGTCCTAAGTCCACTCTAAGTCCACTCCTACGTCATCCTCTAAAGTCCCTCTAGTCATTCTCATAAGTCCTCCTAATCATCTTAAGTTCCACTCTAATCCCACTCTACGTCATCTCTAAGTCCACTGCTACCTCATCTCTGCTCTGACGTCATCTCTAAGTCCCTTCTCTAAGCCACTCTAAATCCACTCTACGTCATCCCTCTAGTCCGCTCTAGTCAATCTCTAAGTCCACCTAAGTCCACTCTAAAAGTCCCACTCACGTCATCTCTAAGTCCACTCTAAAGTCCTTTCTAAGTCACTCTAAGTCCACTCCTTACTCATTCTAAGTCCACATCTAAGTCCCTCTTAAGTCCTTCTAAAGTCCTGTCTAAGTCTCACTCTATTGCCCCAACTTAGCATCTCCTCCTTAGCCCTCTTAAGTCCCCTCTTTAAGCCCCTCTTAAGTCCCTCTTTTGCCCAACTTTAGCCCCTCTTTATCCCCTCCTTACCCCTCTCTAGTCCTTCTAAGTCCTCTCTAGTCCTCTCTAAGGTCCTCCTAAAGTCTTCAAGTCTCTCATCCTTCTAGCCCTCTAATCTTTCTTTCTTAAGGTCCTGTCTAAGTTCCACTCTAAGTCCACTCTAAGTCCAACTCTAAGCCTTCTCTAAGTCCTCTCTAAGTCCTCTCTAAGTCCTGTCTAAGTCCTCTCTAAGTCCTCTAGTCCTCTCTAAAGCTCCTCTCTTAAGTCCTCTCAAGTCACTCAAGTCCACTCTAATACGTCATCTCTAAGTCCCTCTCTAAGTCCTGCGTCCTAAGTCCACTCACGGGTCATCTCTACGTCATCACTAATCACTCTAAGATCCACTCTAAAGACCATCTAAGTCCTCTCTAAGTCATCTCTAAGTCCACCAAGTCATCCTCTAAGTCCTCTCTAAGTCCTGTCTTAAGTCCTCTCTTAAGTCCTCTCTACCGTCCTCTCTACGTCCACTCTAAGTCCCACTCTAAGTCCTACTCATCCTCTAAACCCCACTCTAATCTCTAAGTCCTGTCTAAGTCCACCTAATCCACTACTTACGTCTCTCTATCCTCTAATCCTCTCTAAGTCCTCTCTAGTCATCTCTAAGTCCACTTAAGTCACTTACGTCATCTCTAAGTCCATCTTAAGTCATCTCTAAGTCTTTCTAAATTCCTGCCTAAGTCCTGTCTAAAGTCCTCTCTAAGTCCTGTCTAAGTCCACTCTAAGTCCAACTCTAAGTCCCACTCTAAGTCCACTCTAAGTCATCATCTCATATCTAATCCTCTCTAATCATCTCAATCCACTCTAAGTCACTCTACGTCATGATCTAAGATCATCTACTCATCCTACTCATTAAGTTCCTAGTCTTCTAAGTCCACTCTAGACTCTCTAAGTTCATTAGTCTAATCTAAAGTCCACTCTCGTCATCTCTAATTCTATCTAAATCTCTAAGTCACTCTAGTTCTAAGTCCTCTCTAAGTCCTGTCTAAGTCCTCTCACAGTCCTCTCTAAGTCCTCTCTACGTCACTCTAAGTCCACTCTAAGTCTTTAAGTCACTCTAGGTCACTTCTCTAGTTCTCTACGATCATCTTAAGTCATCTAAGTCCACTCTAGGTCCTTCTAGTCCTGTCTAAGTACTCAAGTCACTCTACGGTTCCTCTCTAAGTCCTGTCTAGTCCTGTCTAAGTCCACTCCTAATCCTCTCTAAGTCCTCTCTAAGTCCTGTCTAAGTCCTTCTAAGTCCACTCTAAGTCCTCTCTAAGTCCTTTAAGTATATCTAAGTCTTCTAAGTCATGTCTAGTCTCTCTAGTCCACTCTAATCCTCTCTAAGTCATCTAAGTCTCTCTAAGTCCACTCTAAGTCCACTTCTAAGTCCTGTCTAAGTCCTCTTCTAAGTCCCACTCTAAGTCCTGCCTAAGTCCTGTTCTAAGTCCTCTCTTAAGTTCCTGTCTTAAGTCCTTTCTAAGTCCTGCCTAAGTCCCTTAACGTATCTCTAAGTCACTCTAATACTTTCATAAAGTCCACTCTAAAGTCTCTAGTCATCATCTAAGTCTCTAATCCATCTAAGTCATTCTAAGTCTCACTCTAATTCCTCTCGTAAGTCCTGCTAAGTCCACTCTAAGTCCACTCTAAGTCCACTCATAAGTCCACTCTAAGTCCCTCTCTAAGTCCACTCTAAGTCCTCTCTAAGTTCTCTAAGTACATTCTAATTGATCTATCTAAGTCTCCTAAGTCTCTTCAAGTCACTCTAAGAGTCACTCCTAACGTCATCGTCTGAAGTCTCTCTAAGTTTCCTCCTCTAATCCTCTCTAAGTCCTGTCTAAGTCCTCTCTAAGTCCTCTCTAAGTTCTTGCTAAGTCCTGCCTAGCCTGTCTAAGCTCCTCTCTAAGTCCACTCTAGTCAGTATATCGTATCACTAAGTCACTCTAAGTCCACTCTAGTACATCGCTAAGTCTCTAAGTCCTCATCGTCAAGTCCACTCTAAAAGTCCTCTCTAAGGTCCTCTCTACCGTCCTCTCTACGTCCACTCTAAGTCCCACTCTAAGTCCTCTCTAAGTCCTCTCTAAGTCCTCTCTAAGTCCTGGTCTAAGTCCTCTCTAAGTCATCTCTAATGTACTCTACATCATCTCTAAGTCTCTCTCTAAGTCCTTTCTAAGTCATCTAGCATCCACTTAACGTCGTAGTCCCACTTCATAAATCCCTCCTAAGTGCCTTCTAAGTCCACTCAAGTCCTCTCTAAGTCCTCTCTAGTCCACTCTTAAGTCCTCTCTAATCCTCTCTAAGTCCTCTCTAAGTCCTGTCTAAGTCCTGTTAATCTTCTAAGTCCTCTTAATTTCACTTCTAAGTCTCTCTAAAGTCCCTCTCGTCATCCTAGCATCGTCTAGTCTCTCAGTACTCTATCGTCATCTTACAGTCCACTCTAAGTCCTTTCTAAGTCCACTCCTAAGTCCTTCTCTAAGTCCTCTCTAAGATCCACTCTAAGTCCTCTCTAAGTCCTCTCTAAGTCCTCTCTAAGTCCTGTCTAAGCTCTCTAAGTCCTTCTAAGTCCGTCTAAGTCTTTCTAAGTCACTCTAATACACTCACCTTCATGTCTAACCCGTTATAGTCTCTTCCTAGCATCTAAGTCCCTCTCTAAGTCCACTCTAAGTCCTCTCTAAGGCCTCTCTAAGTTCCTCTCTAAGTTCCACTCTTAAGTCCACTCTAAGTCCCTCTCTAAGTCCTCTCTAAGTCCTTCTAAGTCTGTCTAATCCTCTCTAAGTCCTTTCTAAGTCCTCTCTAATCACTTACGTATCTTAACTCATCTCTAAGTCTCTCTAAGTACATCTAAGTCTTCTCTAAGTCCTGTCTAAGTCCACTCTACAGTCATCTGCGACAGTGAGGCAGCTACATTTTTGCGGAGGTCGGACTGAGAGAACAAAATGCCTAAACCGACAAAAGCTAGACAAGCAACTGCCAGAAATGGCGGGGATGAGGATTACGTGAGCCATCGAGTCACGAACTCATGGAGCGCAAAGGAATGTTAGGAGGAAATAATACATAAACACAGTAGTAACTTCAAGGGATCATAAAATAATCATTGGAAGCAACAAACCCGAATGGATTCACAGATAAAGGACATTCAGAGCTAAAAAAACACCTAAATTCACGGCAAGGTTGAGGTGGACACTCTTAAAGAAGGAAAGTTGTAAACTCATGAGCGCACAAACACAATACAAAAAGAATTTTTGATAAAGTATGTACAATTTGCATATTATACAGGACAATCTGTAGTATTGGGGGACAGAGCGGCAAAACACTGGTCTTTGAGGAGTTTGGAGACCTTGGAGACTGCGAGCAGAGAAAAATTAAAACATTAACTGAGGAGAAGTTAACTACAACCCACGTGGAGGTGGAGAGGGCACCGCGTAGGGAAAGCCCGACGGCGGAGAGACACTGGGCCACAAGGACCCATCATCAGCAGACAGCTGCGTCTTGATAGGATCGAGAGGACAAATCTGCAGGCGCCTAAACTACATCAAAGGGACCATAATCTTCATAAACGGAGGATACAACGAGATCATAAAAGTGAAGCGAAAAGAGACTGGATGCGGAGGCTGAGAGACTGCCAGGGCATAGGGGGGAAAGCTACTTGTGTATGATAACCTCGCTATGTCCGCGCCCAGCACACCAAAAGTAAGTATAAACAGGGAAAAGCGTATGGATTTTGTGTATAGTAAAGACATGAACTACATGTCTGTATATCATATAGTTTATAAGGAACATCGATTGGACTTCATTAAGGAGAATGCTGAAGCAAAGTAACAGGAGTTTTACTATTATCAATATAGACTTAGAACACTGATCGACATCTGACCCTTGAAAATCTTCTTTATAGAGCTACTAATGCTGGTCAATATTATTACATGAGATCTTTACAATAGTAACTTGAACTAAGCAGATTCACTGTTAATCAGTTTCAAATAGTGAGAGCCTCTATGAAACTTTAACCACATAAAGCTTTTAAAACGTTATCTAACATATGTGTAATTTTAATCACAGAAACAGGATAATAATGAAAGAAGAAATGAGTTTCTATTTTGTTTATGAATTATATAAGTATTGAACAGACGAAACAACATGTGGGGGTGTAGCTTATGGTTTGTTAGCACTCCAAACATATAGTTATAAAGTAATGGAAAATAAGGACTATGCAGTGGATGATGCACTTGAATGCCTTACTGTAGAAATTTACAAGGGCAAAAAAAGAAAAATATTATTGTAGTTGCCTATTGTATAGGAACAACCTAGGCTCTGATATAGATGTTTGTTTCTAATGGATGGAGGAGCAACTTTTTCAGGTTTAACATTCAAAAGTCATGTTGGGGGAAGATCTTAACATCGGATCTAGTTAAACATAATAAACATAAAAAGACGAGGAATTAAATCACTTTATAGTATAGGTCTGTTTCCTCAATAACTAAACCAAGTAGATCACAACACAGATGCGACTTTGATTGATAACATTTTTCTCAAATGAAATAGTAGTGATTGCAGTCAGTGGTTTTAATGATAAATGATATTAGTGAATCACCTGCCAGTTTTTATTGATTATTACAAAAATGGATATTTAAATATTTGGATTGATGAAAAAATGTATTGGTTTAGAAGGGTTTAAACAGAAAAAACTGTTGATGCATTTTAAAAAGGAACTATTAGCTCCAAGACTGGAGTATTGTTACAGAGAGAATTGATACTATAAGGCATATGATGAGAGTTTACGCGGATATTTCATAAAGTATATGACAAAAAATTGCCCAATGAAAAATATTGTAAAAACAGAAAGGGTAAAGGAAAAACCCAGGATGTCTTAAGGATTACTAAATGCATTGCAAGAAAAAAAATTCACTCTACAAAAAAATTTATAATGATAAACAAAAGAAGCTTGAGGATAAATTATAAGAAATAAAAAAATTAACTGACAGGTATCATTAGAAAAGTAAACAGGATTTTATAATAAGGTTGTAGATAGCAATAAAATTATATTAAAAGGTTTATGGAATTATCTTAAAATAGTTATAATTAGAAATAAACCAGAACAATTAATTATTCCAAAATATTTCAAAGATGAGGATAAAACACTTTAAATAATTATGAATGAAGTAGTTGATACATTTAATAAATTCTTTGTATAGTTGGACTAAATCTTGCTGCAAAAATTACAAATGGTTCGGAATTATAATTGTTGAAAAACTGATAGCACAAATCCTCTGTCCATGTTCCTCAAACTGTGGAGAAAAGGAGATACTTGGACATTGTTTAAAGGGTTGTAAAAAATAAACCTCGAACAGATTACCCATGACATGGATTTATGAAAACTTTTAAAACTTTTTTGAAAGTATCTCTAAGGCCGTTAAATTACTATCTGTAACTATCGCTTGCCAAACTGGACAATTTCCTGAAAGTATGAAGTAGCAAAAGGGATCCTCTGTTCAAGGCAGGAGATAAACATCTCTTCACAAACTACAGGCCTGTTTCCCTTTTACCGCATTCTCAAAAACTTAGAGAAGGTTTATAACTCTAGACTTGACAGCTTTATTTGAAAGGTGTAATTTACTCTCAGACAATCAGTTTGGTTTTAGGAATAATCACTCAACCTCACACGCTCTCTTTGATATAATTGAAGAAATAACTAATGCTGTAGATAACAAGAAATATGCAATAGGGTTATTTATTGACCTGAGTAAAGCATTTGATACAATAAACTATGATATACTAATTAATAAACTAGAACATTATGGGATTAGGGGGGTAGCTCACAGTGGGTTACCAGTTATTTAAAAAATAGAAAACAATGTGTGAAAATAGGTGATTATCAGTCGAGTTGTCAACAAATTGTGTGTGGTTTACCTCAAGGTTCCATTCTGGGCCCAAAATTGTTTAATATGTACATTAACGACATTTGTAAAACGTCTCAAGTACTTAATTTATCTTGTTTGCTGACGATACAAATATTTTTGCATCAGGTGACGACTTACAGCAACTGTGTCGGATTGTTAACTTGGAACTCAAAGTGTCAATAAGTGGTTCAAACAAAATAAATTATCTCTAAATCTGAGTAAAAGCAAAATGATGATATTTGGCAACTGTAATTCCAATGCTCAGGAAGCAATTCAGATAGAGGGTGTTGTCATAGAGCGAGTGCATGAAATCAAATTCCTTGGTGTTATTATAGATGACAGAATTACTTGGAAAGCTCATATTAAATATATATCTACGAAAATTTCTAGAAGCATTTCAGTATAGCAAAAGCAAAGCACATTTTAAACATCAAAGCTCTACATATCTTATACTGTTCTCTGATTTTGCCATATTTATATTATTGTACTGTGGTTTGGGGTAGTACTTATAAAAACACATTAAAACCAATAGTATTGTTGCAAAAAAGAGCTATCCGAGTAATTCATAAAGTTGGGTTCTTGGACCACACAAACTCATTATTTTAAAATCAAAGATCATGAAGTTCTGTGACATTGTTGAGTTCCAAACTGTACAGATGTTATACAAAGCAAGATACAAACTGTTACCAGGCCAAATACAAAGAAGGTTCCAAGAACGTACTGGTCGTTATGAATTACGTGACGAATTAAACTTTAGGACTCAGAAACATAGCTCAACTTTGAAAAGTTTTAGCCCAACAGTTAATGGTGTACAATTGTGGAATAAACTGGAAATGGAGTTGAAACGAAGTCCAAACATCAACCTGTTCAAATATAAATACAAACAAAAGACTTTTGAAATATACAGAGAACAAGAAATGTGTTGCCACTAGGAGGCGCAGTAGGATCAATTATGTGTATTTCCTCTATAATCAAGGAAGAGTGTTGCTGCTTGGAACGGTTGTCGTTCTATTGCTTAAATTTACAAATTGAGAATTAGGGTAGGCAAGTTATGAATCTGTTGAGAGGGACCCTCCCAACGAGCTCAAAACCTTGTCTTTTAATGCACCACTCAGCATAGGAACATCATCTACAAATCAGCTGTTAGGGCAGCTGGGTGGGGGTTTGTTGAGGGGGAGTTACTGCCCTCTTCAACTAGCCCGCTCTACACCCTGGCTTTTTAATGCACCACACTATGCAGGGCTTACATCACACTTCACATATAACTCAATTAAACAAATATAATAATAATGATAATTAAACCCAAATTAAGTTATATTAAGGATGGTATTGACAACTGGGAATAGCAAGATCTCAGAATATAATATGTATTAATGCACCTTTATAACATAAAAGTAGCACATTCTTTTGTTATTTATTTTGCTGTTGTTTTATTTTATTCTTGTTCATCATTATTGTTACTTTGCCCTATGTTCCTTTGTTTATGATTTGCTACCTTGTAAATATTAAATGTAATGTTATTATTTTTATTTTGGGGTGAGCGCTTATAAGCCTTTGGCTTCAGCCCACTCCCTTTGAGCAGGTTAACTGCTCAAACAAATAAATAAACTAAACTAAACTAAACTAAACTACAGTAACCATTGTCAATGAAGGACTGGGCTAAGACTGAAAGGTGGACATGAGAGACATTTCAATGGTCCTCTGCCAGAGTGACAAAACATCTAAACATTTAGACTTGCAGAGCTTACACAATGCCAAAGGGACAAAGCATTTTGGGGGCACTGACTGTTTAAATGAGAAGGAAATTTAGTTTTGACACATGAGTGAACTGTTTTGGGAGAGATATGAGCTTTTGCTGAGTGAGCTATAGTGTTGTGCTGAACGTAACGACTGTTTTGCCAAATAATCTTAGAGTTTTGAGAATGTAATTTCTGTGTCAAGAAATGAGCCAAACCAATGGAGAAAAACTGTAATGCAATGGACAATATTGAGTAGACCCATTTGCTTTTTTGGTTGTTTGAAAATGTGCCTTCTGAATAAACAGTGAAAATCAAAGACTGCAGTGTTTTATATAAAGTAGACTAGTGTGTTCCCCCTGATCTGAAAGTGTGTGCATATGATGCAAGTTTCTGTCATTTTGTCATCAGAGTTACTTTAGACAAAGGAATGTTAGGTTTTGATAGAGTTTAGGTTTTGATAGAGTTTAGGTTTTGATAGCAGAGTTTAGGTTTTGATAGTAGAGTTTAGGTTTTGATAGAGTTTAGGTTTTGATAGTAGAGTTTAGATTTTGATAGAGTTTAGGTTTTGATAGAAGTTTAGTTTGATAGCAGAGTTTAGGGTTTTTGATAGCAGAGTTTAGGTTTTGATAGTAGAGTTTAGGTTTTGATAGAGTTTAGGTTTGATAGTAGAGTTTAGGTTTTGATAGAAGAGTTTAGGTTTTGATAGTAGAGTTTTAGATTTTGATAGAGTTTAGGTTTTGATAGAAGAGTTTAGGTTTTGATAGCAGAGTTTAGGTTTTGATAGCAGAATTTAGGTTTTGATAGTAGAGTTAGGTTTTGATAGCAGAGTTAGGTTTTGATAGTAGAGTTTAGGTTTTGATAGTAGAGTTTAGGTTTGATAGCAGAGTTTAGGTTTGATAGCAGAGGTTTAGGTTTTGATAGTAGAGTTTAGTTTTGATAGCAGAGTTTAGGTTTTGATAGTAGAGTTTTAGGTTTTGATAGAGTTTAGGTTTTGATAGCAGAGTTTAGGTTTTGATAGTAGGGTTTAGGTTTTGATAGTAGAGTTTAGGTTTTGATAGTAGAGTTAGGTTTTGATAGTAGAGTTTAGGTTTTGATAGCAGAGTTTAGGTTTTTGATACAGAGTTTAGGTTTTGGATAGTAGAGTTTAGGTTTTGATAGCAGAGTTTAGTTAATACCAGAGTATCCAGTAATTGTTACAAAATAATATTAAAAGATCCTAGTGCAAGTATCAGAAGAAACTGGGATTGGCTACTGGAGGGCAGGGCAGTAAATAAAGGCAAGGAATCGATTATGTAAATTTTAAAGTGAATATATGAATATAAAGTGAAAAATGAAAAAACTAATATTTACAATACTGCAGTTTTCAAAGTACCGGTATTCAATAAAGTGCACAATTCTGGTCAACAACACAAGTCACAAATGGGTTATACTAGATCTTCGGTTGGAGACCGACAAAAAGAAAAACACAAAAGAAAAACCCGATAGTCCGTCAACCAGTGAGCGTGGATTGTCCTTGCAGGTTTATGGAAACGGAGGGGAAATGTCCAAACGCGTTGATTGTTTGTATTGTTTGAGGTGATTTATGGTAACGCTCTGATTGAGGAGGTGGGAGGAAAAAGGACAGGCTGCGAAGCCTCCTACCAGACATGGGCATTGAATCCAGGTCTAAACAGGTCTAATCCAGGTCTAAACAGGTCTAAACATGTGTAAACAGGTCTAATCCACACTGAAAGAAATAATATGTGGACTTTACTTGAGCGAATCCAGGAAACCGATTGCCTTGAAAGAGACAAGTGTATGTGGCTTATTGCTTTGAAGTTATATTAACTATTATTTCAAGTAAAGTTGACTTCAATACAGTAGTGTTTACTTAAAAAATCGCTAATACTAAATACTTGTCTCCAAGTGTTGGTAACTCACCAGTTGCAGTAATGTAAACTGAGATACCAGTAGTGCTTAGTTGAAAATTGCCATTACAAAATACTTGGCTTGGTACTGTTAACTCGCTTATCTCCAGTACTGTTAACTCACTTATCTCCAGTACTGTTAACTCACCGATGTCTAATTGTTCAATTGAGCTTTTCTAATGCTGAATACTTGCATATTTAACCCTTAACTTAAAATTCTATGAAACCGATTGCCTTGAAACAGTCAGTAAGGACAACTGGAAGATTTCAAGGAGGACTTTCCTTTATTACTGTCAGTACAGCACAACACAATTACAGTTGTTAAAAGGCTGGAACAATAAAAATAAAATAAAAAACAAAGTGGCTCTATAGTAGTGTTATCAAAATCAGTATTGAGAATCGAGTTAGAAATTTTAGTAACACGGCAAAAACAAAATCCACTTTTAAATACAGTATATTTGATGTAGTAAACTCTTTTTCCATCTGTTTTATCTACATTGCAAAACACAAAAATCATTGTAAAAAGGTCTAACATGTGCAGTTTCAAAATGGTAAATTAGTTGAAACAGGCCCACAAATAACTAAATGCAATTTTCCAGCTTGGACTCGCTATTTAGCACCTGCCTAAGTGACCCTTTCCATTTTTAGAATGTGCAGCACATTTACATTGTTCTTGTTTACCATATAGTCACTTACTTGTCATTAACTTGTTTTCTCACAAATCATTTATCATCAGACGTTACCAGTCAATAAGGAGGTTCACTAGCTACTAGTTAGTTGTAAGTAGTAGTTGTTGTTAATTGTTATGCAAGTTATATAGTTAAATAATATGGTCTTGTGCCAGACACATTAACTCTTTGCAATCCAAAGTGTTAATGACAAGCCCTGACTTTCCACATGACACTGCCAGGTCATATACCAGGGTTTATACAGGCAGAAGCAAGTCAATTTTAAATGCCCAAATACGATATCTTAATGCTGCAATTGCAGAAAAAAAATCTGCTATATTTCATCTAAGATTAGCAAACATTTCATCAAACAGAAAACTTGACCAAAAATATGTGGTAAATTTCAGCCAAAACTACAACTGAATATGTTTTAGACGATAATTTTTGTATTTTAAATGAACTTATATTGTAAAAATTGTTGAGCATTGTCATCATTTTCCCATAAATTTAGATTTAACGACAGTTTAATTTAATGTAATGCGTTTGAATGACATTAAGGCCTTGATTTTGCCAAAATGAATTTAATGCCCTGTGGAAACCCTGTATACATACTCATACATTCACACTGCACTTGAATGGTTCAGGATGCAAACACCCAAGCCTGACGAAGGTCCTTTTGACCGAAACGTTGCAGCAGTAATAAATGTCTGAAATAGTGAGACGGTGTGCAGTAGCAAATTTAGAACAGTCTCTGGTACTCATCACTAGTTCGATGACGACTGTTGGTCTGTGCTTTGGTGTTGCTCAGTGGTGCTGGGATGGGAAAGTCCTGGGACTGGTTTACTGCTCCTGGGTATTCTTCCAAAATGGCTTCCAAGGGCTTGGGATGCTTTTTCCTGTCTGACAAACACCACAATACATTAACTTTCAAATAATAAATAAATATAACTCACTAATAACTAACAAATGACAAATATTTATTTACATTGTACAACTGATATCAGTGGTTTCGCTACGGTCATAAAATATCCGTCATGCGCCATTTTAATCCGTCATTATTTATGATCTCATTAAATAAATTTTTAGGTGTTTTATGAGATATATACCTATGATTTATGTTTATGTAAAAAACAGATTGCATAAATGGATCTATACTAAACATGCTTTCTGAACAGAATCGTCGAACATGAATTTTGCCGCGACGCGTACGTCACATCCAGCGATAACTCCTGGACTAAATTCAGCGTTACAAATGCAAATGGCCCTACAAAACCCTTTTAAGCTTCTTCCTCGTTATGATTGTCATGTTTTCGTCCTTTTTGGTTGTGTTTTCATCACATTTTTGTTGTTTCTGTTACATTTTATGTGGCTTGATCACAGTTACATTAATCTAAAAAATAAATAAAAATAAAAATAAAGATAAGAAAAAAAAAAAATGCAGCCAAAAAAAATTCAAAAGGTGACAAATATGTAACAATAATGCCACAAAAAAAGCGATGAAATGTGATAAAAATTTGACTAAAATGCGTTAAAAAATAAGCAACAACAATGAAACAAAACGTGATGAAAATGCACCCAAAATGACTAAAACCTTTTGCAGGTCTTAGCTTTCAAATGAGGCATTACACTGGCCTATAGGCTGTAAACTCTCCAGTCTACTGTAGATGCTTTTAGATTTGTGTAAAACTGGAGAAAATGTGCTTGGTTAAGGTGGGGGTTAGAAACATATTGGACGAACAGGGCAATATTCAGCGGTTTACATGGTGTGTCTTTGAAGCCTCTAAGGGAGCCCAGAGGGTAACATGTCAGTAAAGATCCACCCGGCCTCTGCTGTCACTGCTGCGGCGTGAGGCCCCCTCCCTCTCTGCTGCGGCGTGTGGCCCTCCCTCTCTGCTGCGGCGTGTGGCCCCTCCCTCTTTGCTGCGGCGTGTGTCAGTCTTTGGTTATCAAATATGAATTGACTTCATGTTTTCATTTCTAATGCGCTTCGTTTTCCCGTTCAGATCAAACTGGTGAACATTAACATTCCTGATATCATCGATGGCAAACCGTCCATTATCCTGGGTCTGATTTGGACCATCATTCTGCAGTACCATGTGAGTGAAGCTCAGAATGTATCCATAGGTTTGACAATGTCTTCTACTAAACTGTCTCTAAATGCTGGCAAAGGGACGGAAAACTTTACTCTACATGAGGATTTCAGTAACTATATGTCATAAAATTTTCTCAAGTGGCTCCAATTAAACTCTTTACAGCTTTGTGACTTTTTTTTTTAAACCACAAACCCAATTTAAGGACACTAGGGGTGTTGCTGTTTAGGGCTGAACGATTTTGCCAAAAATCAATATTGCGATTTTTTTTTTCAATCTATATTGCGATTTCGATTTTATTTCGATTTTCCTTCCCCCCCATTTACCATTAATAACTTTTTGTTGCATATAACTTAAATTATAGCTTAAACTGAGACAATGTTATTGCTCATGAAATATTTACAACTGACTTATTTAAGTATTACTTACTTTTTAGTCCTTGATAATCATTTTGAATATAATTCAAAATAGCCCACATTTTTATAATTGTTTACCCTACTATAATATTTTTGTAAATAGCCTAAATAATTTGTTGTTATTTGCATCTTAAAGGGATATTTCAGGATGTTGACATTGGGCCTCATTTCCTAGTTATCCAGAGTGTTGTTGATGTCTGGAGATATTTTTTTCTTAAATTCATGCAGTTCTTATATTTGAAGAGCTTAGTGGCTAAAGTAGGCTAAGCATTTCTATGGTATCAGTTAGCCTGCATTAAAAACAGTGTGACCCACTCACAGTGCACCTGAGGTAAATCACTTATAACACCAGACTAACCATATAAATGTCTGTGTTAATAGAATCATGTTTGAAATATAACTGACCTTGTATCACATGAATTACCGCATTTTGAGGGACTATTTTCTCGCAGATCACTCCGCCGCTGCGTTAGCTTACAGCCACGAAGCTGATGCTGCTCAAATATAAGTTATTTTAAATCCAAAATGGTTAAAATTATTCTGTGGAGTGGGTCAGACTGTTTTTAATGCAGGCTAACTGATACCATAGAAATGCTTTAGCCTTGCCCTAGCCTAGCGCCACTAGACTCTTCAAATATAAGAACTGCATGAATTTAAGAAAAAAATATCTCCAGACATCAACAACACTCTGGATAACTAGGAAATGAGGCCCAGTGTGTTTTAGTCAGTGCTTATGAGATAAGGTCTCATCCAAAACATTCCCAAACATGAGCCTCCTTTTTTGGTTCTAAAATGTCCCAACTGAGCTGCAAACAACTCTTTACAAGCAGCACAGGCTCAACTTCATCTCTGTGGAGGCAGAGACGGTCCGAGGTGAGGGAGTTTCTGTGATTAGTGCATCAGAATGTGAGGCCGCGCGGCCCGGGACTCTGAATAGAGTGATTAGCGCTGGCAGCTTACGCAATGCTAACGGAGAAAAAAGCAATAGTCCTTCACAGTGGCTGCATCTTAAACGCTGATATTTTCACTGTACATCCACGATCTACTGCGCACCTTAACTAGACTGAGAAGTAAACAAAAGCACGCTGCAGACCGGACGTCGCCGCCGTCTCTCGCCGTCTCTCGCCGTCTCTCGCCGTCTCTCGCCGCTACATTCACTTCTATGGGCCGCGGCCATCAGCTGCATGGGCCAAAATCGCGTGCCTCTGCGATTTGGAAATCGCGTTGTGTAATATTGCGATAAAATGCAGATGCAATTAATCGTTCAACCCTATTGCTGTTTTTATTCTATTGTAATTGACACATTTCAGGTTAAACATTTTGTTATTTCCTGCTATATCAATGTTTTAATAAACCTAAACCTACGTCGTAAAGTGGATATGATGTTGCACGTGACTTTGAAGGCGACACGCTGCAGGTGAATAGAGAAAATGATAATAATTTACAGATATCAATTTGAAACTTTACCCAGATAAATATGAACAAAAACATACTCATAGTTCTCTTTCGTTTAACATTTTCAAGTACAAAATAAGGAGGATTTTATATGTAAAATTGCCTATATTTTCTGTGACAACTCTAAATAAAGAATGTATGGTTTAATATTGTTGATATATTAGTTACAAAGATTTGTTCAGAGGGGATTTTGGATCTTGTTTATCCAATCCAATCCACTTTATTTCTATAGCACATTTAAACAACAGAACAGTTCCAAAGTGCTGCACAAAAAGAAAAGTACACAAAAACACCATGTAGCTCAACCAGTCAATAAAATAGAATAAAAAAAAATAGAAGTCATCACAATTGAATAAATAATGAAAATAAGAAATAAATAATCAATTTATAAATCAATAAAAATCATTAAGCAATAAAAAAAATATATATATATATATATATATATATGTAAAATCAATAAAAGAAATATAAAAGACACAGGGACCATACAGCTCACGTGGTGTTAAAAGCCAGAGAATAAAAGTGAGTTTTAAGACGAGATTTAAAACACTCCAGTGTTGGGGCTGTTCGGACGTGGAGGGCAGAGCGTTCCACAGCTTAGGGCCGACGACGGAGAACGCTCTGTCCCCTCCAGTTTTACGTCTCGTCTTAGGAACCACGAGCTGGAGCTGGCCCTCAGACCTCAGGGCGCTGGGGTGTAGACTTCAATGAGGTCTGCAACGTACTGAGGGGCCAGTCCGTTCAACGCTTTAAAAAAAACAACTAAACCTTAAAATCAATTCTACATTTGACTGGAAGCCAGTGCAAAGATGCGAGGATTGGAGAAATGTGGTCTTTTTAGCTCCAGTAATAAGTCGTGCAGCTGAGTTCTGGACTAACTGTAAGCGTGAGAGTGCATTTTGGGTAATGCCTGTATAAAGAGCATTACAGTAGTCCAGGCGTGACGAAATAAAAACATGCACGACAAAATGTTTAAAAGATAAAAACGGTTTGACTTTAGATAAAGGCAAAGATGACTTGACTTGACGACTGTGTTAATCTATTTAGTAAAATTAAAATCACTGTCCATGGTGACGCCAAGGTTGGTGGCAGAGGGGAGAACGTTGTCTTTAAAGGGGCCCAAGTCCATTAAGGGGTCAGTGGGCCCAAAAATAACAATTTCAGTTTTCCCCTCATTAAGACTGAGGAAATTTTGGGCCAACCAAGCCTTGACGTCACTCAGGCAGGAAAGCAAGGGTGTCAGGGGGTCTTTAGCTGTCTTGGAAAGAGGCAAGTCAATTTGACAGTCATCTGCATAAAAATGGTATGAGATGCTGTGCCTCTTAAAGATTTGACTCAGTGGGAGGAGATAAAGGGCAAACAGAACTGGGCCAAGAATTGAACCCTGGGGAACTCCACAGCGCAGGAGGGCAGAGGATGAGGTGGAGTCCCCAAGCCTAACGGAGAAAGAACTCCCACTGAGGTACGACCTGAACCAGTCTAAAGCAGTCCCCCTGACACCCACACTGTCTCGGAGTCGGTCTAAAAGAATTGTGTGGTCAACCGTGTCAAAAGCAGCAGTCAGGTCTAAAAGCACTAAAATGGCAGAACTACCTGAGTCCGTCACAAAAAAAAGGTCATTAAAAACCTTTAAAAGTGCAGACTCAGTGCTATGCAAACTTTTAAAACCTGACTGGAACATGTCTGACACACCATGTGCATCAAGAAAGGGCTGTAATTGACAGAGCACACTCTTTTCCAACAGTTTAGATAAAAAAGGAAGTTTGGAAATCGGCCGATAATTAGAGACAATGGAGGTATCAAGGCTCGATTTCTTGAGAAGTGGTTCAATTACAGCCTGTTTACAAAAGAAAGGGACAACTCCTGAAACAAGGCTACTGTTCACAATTTGACAAACACAAGCACCAATTGTTTCCCACACATCTTTGAACAACCTCGGAGGGACCGGGTCTGTAGGACAAGATGAGGGTTTTAATTGACTGACAATTTTAGTTAGAGACTGCAAAGACATTGGCTCAAACCGTGTAAAACCGCTGAGCAGGTCTGATTTATGCAGAAGTCAATAGAAGAGGGCAATATGCTTGAACGAATAAGCGCAACCTTGTTTGTGACAAAAGACGAAAAAATCTTCACAACTTTGAGTGCTAGATTGGACAAAGTGGATTGGGGCGGGTTTAAAACAGACCCAATGGTTTGAAATAAAACACGTGTTTAGTTTTTGAATAAGCTAGTTGTGAGTAGAAATAATTTTGCCGTATTTTCAACTTCAGAACTTTATTGATGATGTGTTTCTCCTTTCTCAGATCGAGGAGTTGGCCAGCAGCCTGTCGTTCAGCTCCGCCAGTCGTCCATGGAGTCTCTGGCCAGTTTAGACTCGTGTCTGTCCAGCCGCTCGGCCAGCACCAGCCCCGTCTCCCCCGGCGTCCCCCACGCGCCGACCCACACGCACCTCCACAGCACCTTCAGGGTCTCCGCCAAGAAGACCCTGCTGCTCTGGGTCAGGGAGCAGTGCCACAAGTAAGACTCGCTTTAGGGTGAAAGGATTAGAGATAAAGGCAAAACAATTTTTCTTAACATTCACCTGGAAGCTAATCAATTCCCTAATCTATACCATAAATCTCTAAAGAACTTTGTTACTGATATATCAAAATAAATTGAAAAAAGGATGGGTGGAGTGTAGATGAAAAATGTTGCACTTTGAGAAACTTGCCACGCTCATAAAGTGCAACATAAATCCTTGACATTTGACATGACACACAATAGGACAAGTGAAAACGGTTGTAAACATTGATTTGTTTTGTTGTTGTTTTCCCGCAGAGTCGGCTGCAGCATAAACGTGAAGGACTTCAAGGCGAGCTGGAGGAACGGGGTGGTGTTCCTGGCCGTGCAGTCCGCCCTGAGGCCCGGCGTGGTGGATCTGAACCAGGCCAAAGACCGAAGCAACCGGCAGAACCTGGAGGAGGCTTTCAGAGCGGCCGAGAGGGAGCTGCACATCCCCCGACTGCTGGAGCCCGACGGTGAGGGGCTTCTTCTTGGTTTGAGTCTTAATGTGTGAAAATAAAAACTGTAGGGGGATTACACAAAGGCTTTTCATCCCCGTCAGACCTGAAGGAGAGATTAAACAAGAACAAAGTGAAAGAGTGGGAGAGGCTCAAAAACCATGTGTTAAATTTTGAGTAGTGCCTGGAAAAGCAGTGAGGGGTGATCCTGCTCCGACTTATTTTTACACAGGCAGGTGGTCGTAATGCTTTGGCTGAAAGTGTATCAAACACGAAGGGGAAAAAACACAGTCTTTTCTTAGAATTGCTTAAAAAGTTGAGTTGCCACTGGTTACGGAGATGTCTTTGAGACGTCCCCTGGAGAGAAGGCGAGTCTCCTGGTAGTCTCGGGGAAAATGAACAGGTTCGATTTCAGTGGAGTCTCCGCATGGTCTCCGAGAGGTCTACACGGTCTCAAGCAGCTGTGGCAACATTGCGAACACTATTTGTTGTCCTCAACCTGTGAGACGTGTCTGAGACGTATGGAGTCTCTTCCGACAGGTCTTGGTGACATTGCAGGGACTCTACTGAAATCAAACCTGTTTGTTTTGAGTCTACCTGGAGACTTGCCTTCATCTCCAGGGGACATCTTGTAGAAATCTCTGTGACAGCGGCAACTCAAGTCTCCAACTAGTCTCCAGGCCGGTGAGATGGGCCCATAACCAGGAAGACGTTTAAGAATCAATACGGTAGTGCCTCTGTGAAGAGATTGAGGGATTGGTGTAATGTGGAATTACAGTTTAAGATACCCAATAGTCATAGGGCATGACACAAACTGTTTCTTTGCGGCTTTGAAATATAGAAGCCTGATTTTCCTATAGATATGGCTTGGACAGGTCTTTATAAAAAGCTCCAAATACCACCTTGTCATCACATTTTGCCAAAACATTCCCTGACCAACAATTTCTTCAAAGCATTTCCCCTTTGGCTATTTTGTTCTTGAAGTTTTTCACACTTGTAGCCATGAACTGAAGTCGTCAATCCTTTTCCTTTTGCAGTTTTCTTAGTTTGAATGGTGGAAAACCCGGTGTGAACTTAGAGCCTGGAGCTAACGCGATGACGCTCCGACAGTCTGCTGACTCCGCTCCTGATATTCTCCAAACCACACTGGAGCTAGTTTTCTGTTTCTCTTCACCAGTGAGACGCACGGGATCATTGTCAATCAGAGCGATGTTAAAAAAGTTTATAAAATGTGCTGTGGCTCGATGAAAGAGTGAGTTCATGATGGAGGATTTTGATTTTGATGCAGACATCGATGTCCGGGACCCGGATGAGAAGTCCATCATGACCTACGTGTCCCAGTTCCTGCAGTACTCCAGGGACCTGCCCCCGACAGAGGAGGACATGCAGGTAAGAGGACAATGTGGCTTTTTAGTTTAACTGTTTTTTTGTATTTGACCTTATTTAATCAGGAGAGTCAGACATCGACAGGGCCGACTTGCAGAATTGTACTTTTAATCATCTTTTTCACCTCAGAATCGTTTTGTCTGCGATTGTACTACTTTTGCCCTGAGTGTTATAACATTACAGCGATGTACAGACACTAATTTGGCTGTTCCATGCTGTTGCTATGCTGTGACATCACTTCTCACGTTCTCGCTACAATATGGCCAATCATTTATGTAGAAAATATGTCAAAATGTCCATCCATCCATCCTGTAGGTCAGTAGGTGTCAGTAGTGAACCCTGCTCTGCCCCTCCCCCCTCACCCACGCCCTCACTCCCCACCACACGTTACTCTGATAATAGATTCAATAAGATACGGAAATCTCGTTAATATATATTAATATATAATATACTTTTATCTGCATAAATAAGATGTGTTGCAAAGTAAAGAGACTAATATTTATTTGCTAAACTGCAACTTCCATGAAGTCCGTGTTTTTGTGTGTGTGTTTTAAAACATAATACTTCCATTTAGAAGTAGGTTTACAGTGCAGAGCTTTTTCTTCGCACCCTTGAAAGTCTCACAGTCTCCGGGTGCCTGCTTTAATCATAATCATAAGGAGGGAAAAGACCTGACAGCTCTCTGTAGATATTGGATTATTAAACAGCTGCATCAGAGTAGGACGGTCAGATATTTGTCAGTTCACGATCTTTTGTAAACTTCTGTCATAATGCTAAACTCTGTGTTAGCCGCTAACTGTAGCGTCTGCTGCTGCACATGTTTGAGTTTACATGGTGAGGGGCAGGTGAAGGTGAGGCGTGTGTTGGGGGTGAGGCGAGGTAGATGCGGAGCTCGTCTCTGCTTCTGCAGGGAAAAGTTAGCTCGCTGTTTGCAAAGCTGGTGCATCTAGTGATGCAATGTGGGAATGCAGCCATGCCGGTCCGGCAATGGAGCAGCTGAGGGCAGCTTTAAAGACATTATAACAATCATGCAACTTAGGCTTCTTGAGATTTTCAGACTTTATTTGCTTTAGTAATGCATTTTAAGTTGACATATATATATATATTTCTGGTTAAGAAAAGATTTACACCCAATGTCAACATATTTAAGTCAAATTTCGGTCTGTTTTAGACCCGGTTTTAGTCGTTGATCTCAGCCAGTGGTTCTCAACAGGACCAGAGTAGCCAAAATATTTACTCAAGAGTAACGTTACTTTAAAATAATTTTACTCAAGTACAAGTATAAAGTAGTGACCCACAAAAATACTCAAGTAAAAGTAAAACAATACTAAAAAGCAGTAAAATGTTACTTGAGTAGTGAGTACAGAGTAACTGTTTGATCGTAAAAGTCTGATTTATGTTTCAGTTGTGACATAAATTATGAGGAGCAAAACTTGTAATAATGTAAAAATCTGAATATTTCCTAAGAAAATACCCAAAAAATGTATTAAAATATATATTTCTAATTCATGACATGGCATTGTAACCATGTATTGCCTCCTCAATGTTATATATTTTCACTTAAATTTAAATTGAATTTCCAGCTGCTGCTGCTCCAAACCTCAGCTGTGAACTTCCCTATTTCCTCAGTTAACCTTATGGTCCCCACTCTACCGCCCTTTCTCACCCGAGGTACTGTCCTCCCTCGCACAATCGCTTCCTGTTGAAAAGAACGTCCGTTTGTGCGAGCGGTGACATGAACTTGTGAGTCTCCATCAGCCACGGCTTTATCTCCGACCTGAGCGTCAAACGTGAGGCTCTGGTCCTGTCACATTGTTGGAGCTGCGTCTTGTGCCTGTTGTTGGGATTAGCTGTACTTTCATGGACAATAAAAACAACAACAGTGCAAAGAAATGTTAGAGAGGCTGACCGCTCCCTTGACCCATCATAATGTTCAGCTGGATGGTTTTAATTAGGGCTGGGCAGTTAATAAGAAATAACCAAACCAAAGTGCCTCCATGTTGTTTGGTCTGTTTAAAGGCATATTCATGCTCCACAAAACGCAAGAACAATGTGGACTCTGACATTTCATACTCCATAGACGTGTTGCTGCTGAACTGCAACGCCCCCCGTTTCAGCATTAAAACAAACAAGGAATTACAGAAATTAAACTAGCCAAGTGAGCTCAAACTATTATAAAATGTATCAGTCACGGCAAACATTTTGAAGATTGAGTAATTCTTGAAATATAACTGACCTTGTATCACATGAATTACTGCATTTTGAGGGACTATTTTCTCGCAGATCACTCCGCCGCTGCGTTAGCTTACAGCCACGAAGCTGATGCTGCTCAAATATAACTTATTTTAAATGATTCTATGAACACAGACATTTATATGGTTAGTCTGGTGTTATAAGTGATTTAACTCAGGTGCACTGTGGAGTGGGTCAGACTGTTTTTAATGCAGGCTAACTGATACCATAGACATGCACTAGCCTAGCATTAGCCTAGCAGCACCAAACTCTTCAAATATAAGAACTGCATGAATTAAAAAAAAAAAAAATCTCCAGACATCAACAACACTCTGGATAACTAGGAAATGAGGCCCAATGTCAAATATCCTGAAATATCCCTTTAACATAAAGACAAGGCTTTTGTTTGTTAAAATCCTGCTAACCTTGTAGTTTAAATGCATGTACTTTTTGCATTACTTAAGCATTTCTTACAGCCTTTAAAGTATCTCTTTCTCATTTACACATTTGCAATTTTACCAACTGAACCAGCTGTTTTTGGGATCAACTATTTTGTTAATGCTGCTTTATTCTTTATCTACATTTCACTTTATAATCAGTGGTATTTCCTTTTATTTCCCCACTCTTGTCTTGTATTTCCTAAACTTCTAACTCCCTTGTACTTCTCTCTTCTCCTCTCTTTTCTCTCTCTTTCTGTTTTTTCCAGACTCCGACGGCGGTTCCTCCTAAAAGTCCGTCTCCTGTGAACCTCCCCTCTCACTACACTCCTGCTATCTCAGCCTCTCCTCTCAAACAGGTGGGTTTTTGGCCGCACCGGCTTCAATCTCTTGTAAACATCTGACGTGACGTGGGAGCAGGACACTCCCTGGAGTCTTTTGTCGTTCTGAGCTGTTGTAAATACGCAAACCGTGTGAATTAATTGAAATGAGTCTTGCCCCAAGGCGATACAAGCCGATTCAGTTTTTGTGCCAATCCAAAATCGGGGAGAGTGAGTCTGCAAGGACAAGTAAGACTAAAATCATTAGGGGTGTGACCAAGTAACCGGTTAACCGGTTAGTAAATCATAACCGGTTAGGAAAAATCAGTAACCGATAACCGAAAAAAAGTCAAAATGAACACGTATTATTTATTTACAAATTAAGGCGAGACTCGGCAGGTGAAAATATTGATTTTTCACGCAGTGGTCGAAGTGGACATTTGTATCTATTTTCCTCCCTTTACATCTTAGTTTTCATGTCAGAGAATAAAATAACAAAACTCACCCCGCATGATGCTTATTTTATGATGATTTGTCCACTTGCGAGCCAGACGGAACCCGAAAGTAAGAAAACCGGCGTCAAAAGACCGCTCTGCAGCGGGTATTTCATTCACAAATATTGACAGCTTTTACATCCACGTGTGCTGCAAAGGGTTCCGTGATGACGCTATCGCCCAAATATGGTATATTTCCTTCTGGGAGACGCCTGGACGGACGAGCCGAAGAAGGTTCCGCGCATGCGCAGTCGCCACAAAACTTCAAGGCTTGTTTTCTCTGAATGAGAGAAGGCCCACGCGGGCAGCGGGTGAGCCCTTATAGTATATATATATATATATACTTGTTTTTACAAATTCTACGGCAAGTTTTCTGTACGACCTAATTAGGCCTACTTTATCATAATTGTATATGTCTGGCAACTGCGTGGCGGCCGTGACGCGAAGGAATCATTCTGATAAGTGACTGCACGCTCCATTGGCCGTATAGCGCAACTGCGGTCCACTTCTTAAACAAACGGTTAACCGGTTACCATTTTTTGTAACCGTTCACACCCCTAGTTGCATGTGTTTTATTTTTCATGCAATTGAGCGTGGAGCTGCATATAAACTGCTGTTAAACATCATGGTGCTCAGTTATTACATTTAGCTTCTTAATTTCAATCTTTTCTGATAAACATGCCATATACCAATTTAGGCAGAATGTAAGATATTGTACGTCAATGGGAAATGAGTCAAACTGCTTTGGAACTTTACCTTTAGTCACTTCCTGTCAGTACAACTTTTCTTCATTAAATGCTGCTTCACTAAAATAGACAAGGCACGTTTTATTTGTAGACCAGACAATTCATACACAAGGCAATTCAAGTGCTTCACAGTTGCATAAAATTACAAGAAAGCAGATCAAATCAATCCATAAAACATCAACATAAAAATAATCAATCACAGTTTTTGTCGTAGCAGTTTCAGGCTTCAGTTCAGGCTTCTGCATGCATGGATTATTTTCGCGGGAAAGTGCAGGGAAAGTCCTATAAAATGCGTAGTCGGACCCGCTCGTGTGCGCTGATGTGTTGACGGGACACTGACCGGTCCTCTCTGCAGCGAGAGGTTGCATAAAATTACAAGAAAGCAGATCAAATCAATAAAAATCAATCAATTACAGTGGAAAGCAAGAGTGCAGATAAAATACTTTCAGTTTTCATATGCACGGGTAAAAGAGCTGTTTTCAGCCTGAGTCTGAGGCCTGTCTCACATCCTCATGAAGACTGTTCCAGATTTGAGCTTTAGCCTCAGCGTGTTTAGTCCTGACTCTGGAACCACCAGGAGACCCCTCCCTGAGATGGTTCATACGGCTCTAACATGTCAGAGACAATGGCCGCTAGCTGCTCTGCTTTATGACCGCAACACTGGAGGCCGCCATTGCTCCGCCATTGCTGTAGTACTCCTTATCATCGCTAGTCTCCCATTGAACAGCATTGGACTTTAGACACGTTAAAAACAACTTTAACGCCTGGTTTCTATTTCTTTCTATGGCTACATATTCCTCCTGAGATAACGCTGGGTTAGACACAAAAAAGAAACCAGGCTGGTTTTCGAAATAAATTTTTTTTTAATCTCCTACTTAACGGAGGTCGGACTGTTAGCATTGGAGCTGCGCGAGCTACACGTCACGCAAGGGCGGAGTCTACAGTGAGATCCCGCCTTTATGCCCTTATTAGGAACATGCTTCGTCAGAGCTGGGGAGGAGGAGTCTGTAAATCCGCCATGATTTCCCCTCGAACGTGTCATTATGGTAAACGGGGAGGAGTGAGGAGGAGGAGTCTATTCTTTTTACCAGTCTATGGTCAGAGATGGACTTTGGTGCAACAAGCAGAGCTGTTTTAAATTCTATTCTCTGAGTAACAGGAATCCAGATGTAACCCGGGTGTAAAATTCTGTCAAAACCCCAGTATTATTCTTTCTCAAAATTGCGTGCTCACCTGATACGTATTACGTCACGCGGTCATGTGACCGGGGCGTGCGACGTACGTGTAGCATAATACAGGAAGTGTTTGCTTACCGGTAACAGTGAGAGGGACATGTGTGGGATGAGCGTTTGCTGCAGGTAAAAGTATTACTTTGCGTTTATTTCAACATTAAGAATCATAAAACTAAATGCAATCAATCTCGAACTATAGGAGCCGACTACCGGGGGTTATTGAGCGGTCGAAGGGAGCGGCTGGGTGCGTTGACCGTGAGAATTGGTAGTCGCACTGTAGTATTCATTCATTCTAATAGCCTAGCCTCTCCATTGGCATGGGTTTTGCTGCCGGTTTCTTGCAATATCAACCACAACAAGAAACTTAATTATTGTGACCACTTACTCATGGTTGAAATCATTGTTTTGTGTGTCCTAAATGTATCTATGGCCGGTTTAAAGTCCGGTTTTGATGTATTAATTCTAAGCATCCGAGGTACTTTATCCAGTTAAGTTAGTCACTGTGGCTGTTACGCACTTTATCGTGGATGTTTACATTTGTCTTAGTGATTGATACTTAATATTTTAATATGCCAATTATTATATTTATTCAACTAGAATTCATATATTGATCTATTTATATTGTAGAATACGGAATTTCGATACTGCTATTTATACTAATGGTATTTAGCATTGATGTTTGTTTTATTGTGTGCACTAGAAGATTAGTAATTAGTCCTGTTTCATGCAGGCCAGGTTTTGATGGCGAGCTGAAGCCCACGAACTGTCATGGTTAATTCAACCTGAAGAGTTCTTCGCCTGGACCCGGATCGAACTAAACCTCCTCGTTGGTTAGGCCGGTTAGGCTCCTGTAAGCAGCCGCCCCTTCCTTTCTTCTGGTTCCCTTGTGAGTCCCAGCCCATACTCACCTCACTCCGTCCCCTTTCATGTACTTTGGACCATAGTCCTCTGGACAGTACTGGGCTCATGGGCCCCTTCCCGAATTGAACATCCCTGGACAAGGGAAACCCATGACACTTTGCGTTTCGGATCACGCATTCGTTACATGGGGGGTTTGAATGAACTATCTAACGACTGTATATAATCATTGCTGTAAATATTTTCTATCGATGGCCATTCGCTTACTTATCACTACCTATGTTTGTGTTTTGTCTGTGGCACAGTATTAATAATATAAGGTACATAACCACACTTAAGTCGTTGTTTCAGTCTCCTTTTCTTATTCTCCACTCCTTGAGTCGAACGTAGATTTTCTGACACTAGTCCAGTTGCAATGGTTACATTAGTATTTATACAGTGCTATTCCAAGGATAACGTATAGGTTACATAACGTGGCGAGCCAGAGTAAAATTCGAATTATGACTTTACAACATCTAAATAAGTCACATTTTCAAAAGCATTAAAACCTGTCATATGGCACGTTAAACCTGGCTCTATCCATTGTTTAGATCAGGGGTGCCCAAACTTTTTGTCTCCGAGGGCCAAAATGAAACGTGCCTGTGGGTCCTCGGGCCAAGCACGGCGATGTCAAGCGTGAAACACATATAACTGCAAATAATAATAGTTACTTTATTTTATTTTTCAGTATTATATCTATGCAAATAACATACAATATAAAACAAATGTTAAATATGGCAAAAGCCTAGTTTTAGTAGAACAAAATCAACAATTGTAGCAATTTGGAAAATGTAAAAACACCTGTATCTACAGCACCTACACCCCACCAGCAAATATACATAAATAACAACAACCCCACCTCCCCTACCCCACCTCAACACAGACACACAGACACATATACATTCAGACAGCCCAGTTGTTAGTCAATTCTTTTATAAATCCATTTTTAACATCACCTATGTTGATGTCAACAAACTTTGCAATAAAAGTTGGAAACTGGGAAAGTTGATGCTACAAAGCTCTGTGATAAACACCAAGACACCACAACAGTGTTTCCTTAACTTGCGAAAGGAGTGAAACAGCGCCCCAATTTGACGCTGGTGGCCAAAAAGTGTACTGCATCCATATTTATCATTGAGAATGAAGGGAGAGAGTATTAACTATACAGCACAAAAGTAGGTCACTCTTTGGCGGGCCAACAGAATTGTTTCGGCGGGCCAAATTTGGCCCACGGGCCCACTTTGGGCACCCCGGTTTAGATTTTGTTACAGAAAATATCATCAATTTTGCTAATTTTTACTCTGAACACATAAAATGACAGAAAACTTGCAATACATTTCCCCCTCCGTATTTATGCCAGTAATCTACAGCAAAAGTTTCATATTGATGTCTCAACATTCAATTATTTCCTATTCAACCTGCAGCGTCTCTTAAATGCGATATGTCAATCTTTTGTGAATCGCTCGCGCGAAGGGCATTCGATGTTATTAAAACTCCAGCTACGCCACGATCATCGCGCCACAATGACATCTGTGCTTTACAGCCGGTTATTATATGTTTTTGTCTTGAAGCTAACGGCTAATACACTGTGTGATTTTTTTTGTGTCTGATAAGATTTTAGATGTCACACTGCACGACGTGGGGATGGTAAAATCGTGAGCTGCTCTCATCCCCACTCTGTGATTGTTCAAAGAGACAATAGTAGCTACGATCTTGCTTTTTCATCTTTTTTGTCGTGTTTATGTCCGTTTTTTCATCGCCTTTTTGTGGCTTTTTTGTTGCCATTTTATTGTATCATTGTTGCTTTTCTGACACGTTTTTGTCGCTCTTTTGTCACTTTATTGTTTCGTTTTCATCATCGTTTTAACCCATTTTTATGCTTTTTTCAAGAAGCTTTTAGATTTGGGTAAAGCCAAACTGGAGAAAATGTGCTCAGTTCAGGTGGGGATTAAGAGGTTAAAGTCTGGTTTATTATAGTTTGTTTGGATATTACTGGCATTATTAATCTCTCTTATAAACAATGATTGGCCAAAAGGCTGCAGTATAAAGCAACATAAATAAAACAAATCTGAAATTCTTTCCACAAAACTTCCTGTTCTACCTTCTCGTTGTCGCCGTAGATATTTTGTAAGATATTTGTTCCTGCCGTTTCACGTGACTCGAAACAAAAGCTTCACCACACTCGCTCTGGGCTTAGTTCAGTCTGTGCACAGACTTGTATGAGCTTCAGAATCTGCCAAATCGAAAAGCGGTGATCACGATCTCATGACTGGGCCTGGTGCACACACTGCCAAAACTGTTTTAAATGGCTCTGAGCGACTCTTTATCAGAGAACCATCATTAATCAAATATGGATGGAAAAATGTCTTGATCACGGTTTGAAAGAATGTGCTAGTGCTAGTCACGTGAGAGACTTTGATAAAGATGTGTAATTGACAGTAATCGATCAACTGAGATGTATTTAAGGCACAACCTGTGTAGTAAATGGTGAAGCAGGGGCAGCAGGACATCAGAAAGCAAGTGTACAAATATCTGCCTGACCAAAACCATAGTCGCCACAATAAAAGGTCACACGCTCTTTGGACGCCTTTCGTTTTTGTTTCAATAAGCTTCTGCCAAAAGATCCCGTGTTGCATTAATTTTCCACCAAGATCTTGTCTTGATGATGGGAGAGCGTGACCACTGCACAAGCCTTCTCCAGCACTTCCCAAAGATTCTCAGTGAGGTGAAGATCTGGACTCTGTAGCAGTGTTGTTTGTGCAGTGCACTGCTAGCGTACATCCTCGCGTCTGACATCAATGTGGACATCGAACTCAGGACAGTTTTAAAGGAACAGGCCAGCGTTTTGCCTAGACTATATTGTAGGCGTAATAATACCAGGAGTAATTCGGCAATCTGCGCAGTGATATCTTCACTTTACTGCGCGGATGCCGAATTACTCCTGGTATTATTACGCCTTACAATATAGTTCCCCTTTTATCCGCTTAGAAAATCCACATTGTTTAATTTTGTGTAATTATACTTTATAGTGTAACACTTCATGTAACATATTTAAATCGGGGAAAACGTGGAAGAGCTTGGTAGCTTCTATCTTCACCTGGTTTGGAGCTATAGAGGAGAAGAGAGAGGCTAAATGCTAACGCCGTCTGTGCTGTTTTACGTGACTGAAGGCACACGTGAAGACCAGACAGGTACAGATGACTCGTCTAAGGTAAGAACAGATTCAGTGTGTAAAACGCTGGCCTGTTCCTTTAAATACCGTAGCGTCTGAACGCAGAAAGCATGTTGAGGCTACGTATGTGCAGACAGCACTGTTGATAAAAAAATTTAAAAAAATCTCGAAGCGGTGATCAGAGCACGAGGAGATCGCTTTTGGGTCACATTGACACTTCTACTAGTGCTATTGTGGTGTAATCTGTTTGTCAAAAGCTATAAAGCCAATAGATAACTATTATTTATCCCAATTTCCAATACGTATTGAAAATAATTATGAGTTTTTTATAATGAAACTTGAAAACTTGACTAAAACCTTTTAAATTTTCGTCTGACTAAAACGTGACTAAAACTATAAGCATTTTGGTCCAAAGAATAAAACTAAAACTAAAACTAAAAGGGCTGCCAAAAACAACACTGCTCTGTAGCGAAAATCCAGCTTTGTTTTAATGTTTTACCACTTGTTTTAAAGTGCATAATAAATAAAGTTGTCAATGCCATAGACGAGTTTAGACCAGGTTAGGACTGGTCTCAACCTGGTTTGGACTAGTTTAGATCAGGTTAGACTGGTTCAGACTGGTTTAGACCAGGTTAGGACTGGTCTCAACCAGGTTTGGACTAGTTTAGATCAGGTTTAGACTGGTTCAGACTGGTTTAGACCAGGTTAGGACTGGTCTCAACCAGGTTTGGATGGTTTAGATCAGGTTTAGACTGGTTCAGACTGGTTTAGACCAGGTTAGGACTGGTCTAAACCAGGTTTGGACTGGTTTAGATCAGGTTTAGACTGGTTTTCCCTACACTCCCACGCGCTCTCTGAGAACCAGAGAACCAGCTCATTGTCCCCAAAACCAGGCGTAAAGTCGAGGTGACCGGGCGTTTTCAGTTGTTGGCCCCAACTTGGGAACACATTAGAACAGCGCCCTCGGCTGATGCTTTTAAGTCTGATTTAAAAAACACTTTTATTCACTGGCGTTGAACCCGGCATAGGGATAGTGTTGTCCTCCTGATTGTCTTTCATTCATCTTTATGTTTATTTTTATTAGTTTTTGATAGTTACATTTGCTTTTTGTAGTTTGTGCTGATTTGTCTGTGCAGCACTTTGGAGACAGAACAAATAAAGGTGGATTAGATTGTTTGAACTGGCTTAGACCGGGATACACCAAGGTGGGACTGGTTTAGACCTTGTATCGGACTCCTTCTGACATGTTTAGACTGGTTTAGCCTGGGTTTGGACTGGTTTAATATGCCATCAGGGAAGAAAAAAACATTGATTGAATAACCTGGTTGTTCAGAGTGTTCAGGTCTTTGGGCTCATAGTGTTGCTGGAACCTAGACCGGACCAACTGCAGAAACTCCGAATCAGCACAGTTTGTTACATCCAGGTGGCCAGGCAGTGTATCATGACTTTATCTTTAAAATTATGAATTAGACTTTGTTATTATACTCCCAATTTCTGGATTTGTCCATGCCATATCCTTTTGAAACCACCAAATGTACTGTAAGTGGAGATTATGCTGACAATACTTACCCGAAATCTGTAAAAGCACAATTTAAACAAACAAACAAACAAAAATAAAAAGAGAGCGAAAGGAGGGAATCAACTTCTAGACGTATTCTATAGTTATGCTGGTAACGGTGCAGGTGTGAGACTAGATAACTGAAAGAAGAGCTTTCATAGGATAGAGCAGACCTCCTCCTGTGGGTCAGAGGGTTGCTCTTGCTGGTGCCTCCTCCTCATTTTGCCTCCTCACTGTGTGGGGTGGACATTGGGAGAGGAGAGGCTCTCCCCTCTGCTGCCCTCCCCTCTGCTGCCCTCCCCCTCCCCCTCTGCTGCCCCCCCTCTCCAATGGGTGGGCACTGAGGGGAAAATCGGTTCATTCTCCCTATCACACTGAAGCCGGGGGGAAATGATAATGTAATAGAAAATAATAACAGTAGTGATGGTGATAGTGATGATGATAATAATAAGATGGTGGTAATGACAATAATAATAATAATAATAATAATAATAATAATGTTATTATTATTATTATTATTATTATTATTACACAAGATCAGTAGTAGTCTGCATAATTCTCACAAATCCCAACAAGAATCATAATAACACAAATCTTTACAATAAATAAGTATAACGATGATAATAATAATGGTAATAATGGTGGTAATAATAATAGTGGTAGTGATAATAATAATATAATATAATAATATAATAATACAAATCAGTTGTAGTCTGTACAATTCTCACGAATCCCAACAAGAACCACCAACAACAGAGGTAGTGACGATCGAAGCAGCACTTGGAATTTTTAAAGCCAAGATGACATTTCAAAACCAAACACATGTCTTGAGTTTTGTCCTCATATTTTACTACATTGAACCGTATGTTTATAGATTATGTCCAATATGTTTAGAACAAAAGGAAACTATCTAACCACACTCATACAGACACATACAACACACACTACACTTTTTGTTTTGTTTTTGTTTTTATGTTGCCTTTGTACGCATTCCACTTCCTTTACTGTAATGTCTCATGTCAATGTATTGTTTTAATTTATCTTTTATTTTTATGTTCTCCCAGTGTTTCCTCTGAGGGAGCCCTCTGCCCCGGGAGTGCTGGTTGGCTGTGGCCGTGCGGCGCTCTCCTGTGGGTGCCTGGATGGAGGTTGGACGTCTCTCCTACACCTCCTCCGGGCGCCCTGTGTTGGCGCTCTGTGGCCGATGGGCTGCTCCTGGTGCAGACGGCTCCTTGGATGGTGTTTCCTCTTTCGGTTCATCTGTACTCAGCCTTATGTACCCCACTTTATGTCCATTTTTACTTAAGACTTTTAACAACTGGGCTGTCTGTATGTGTATGTATATGTGTCTGTGTGTCTGTGTGTGCGGGTGGGGTAGGGGGAGGTGGGGTTGTTGTTATTTATGTATATTTGCTGGTGGGGACTATTTAATGATTTTTTAAGCACTGTAAAGCACTTTGTGTTACATTTTGTATGAAAAGCGCTTTATAAATAAAGTTTGATTTGATTTGATTTGTCTTGTGAGTCTGTAACTGTTATGTGTATCTGCATTACTAAATAAAAAATTTCAAAAACAAATAAAATAAAACATTTTAATTCAGTGGTTTCCCCTTTCATTGTTTGAAATGAAAAACTCAGGTATCGGCCCTTTAAGCAACAATATGCAAATGTATAACCGGTGGAGTCGATACCAGGAAACACCTGAGCTGAAACCAAGAGGGAAAGTTTGAAAACAAAGAAAGTATTTCATGTATTTCCTGATGGACGACTTGTGTTTGAGACAAAGTGAAAGTCTGAATGTGTTTTTTGTCCTGTTTGCTTTAAACCAAAGTGAATGTGTCTTGGACATTGGACATGGACTTGGACTCAGATGTGACGTTTAGATCAGGACAAGTTCAGCTGGAGCCCTCACACCCACAGGATCAGAGGCTGAGAGACTTAGATATGGAAGTGAATCTGCTCTGGAGGGACACAGACTTTTACACACAGGCTGTAGACGTTTAGAACGACTCAAATGTTTTAATCATGAGTTTAATCTCTGTTTTAACTCTTTTGTCCTGTAAGAACTCTAAAGACTCTCAGGCCGGCCTTGTAAGGATTTGATCTTAATGCTTTGCCTGAAATAAACAGACCAGAAGCTGAATCAGTTTTTAATGAGGCGCTTTTAGCAAAGGTTAAACTCCTAAACCACAGCTTTACTTGGGGTAAATGCAGCTAAATGTAAGTATTGAGTTTATTAATCCTCTAGAACAGAGAGATTAACAGACCTCTGTCTGGATCCAGACCCACAACATCTGGACCCAACCATTCCAACTGAACTGATCCTGAATGTGGCACACGGTGGCACAGCAGTTAGTGCTGGTGTAATCTCTAAGCTACAGAGCACTCAGCTGGCCCCGGGCCGCACTTTGAGCATCGCTGGATCAGACTCATCACAGAAACATCTCTTCCTTAATTCTTTCTCACCACAGAAAGTGTCACACCTGTTTTGTTTCCTCAAAGACAGTGTTGCACAATGTTTACTGCAGTCAGAGCTGAAAACCAAATAATGAGCCGTCTTTTATTTCCTAACTGTGAATGTCCATCCGTCCATTTTCTATCACTTTATCTGGGGCCGGGTCACGGGGGCAGCAGTCTCAGCAGAGATGGCCAGACTTCCCGATCCACCCACACCTCCTGCAGCTGTTCTGGGGGCCCACACCTCCTCCAGCTGCTCTGGGGGAACCCACACCTCCTCCAGCTGTTCTGGGGGACCCACACCTCCTCCAGCTGCTCTGGGGGGACCCAAACTGAAATGTATCTTGGACTGACTCCCCTGCAGGACTCTAGTACTGCAGTACTGTAGTTCTGCAGGAACTGCATGACTGCATGACTCTAGTAAACTGCAGGACTGTAGTATCATGACTCTAGTACTGCAGGACTCTAGTACTGCATGACTCTCTAGTACTGCATTGACTCTAGTACTGCAGGACTCCTAAGTACTGCAAGGACCTAGTACTGCAGGGACTCTAGTACCTGCATGACTCTAGTACTGCAGGAATCTTATACTGCAATACCTAGTTACTGCAGGACTCTATTACTGCAGGACTCTAGTACTGAATGACTAGTACGGCAGGACTCTATTACTCAGGACTCTGTACTGCAGGACTCTAGTATGGCAGGACTCTAAGTACATTGCAGGACCTAGTACTGCATGACTCTAGTACTGCAGGACTCTAGTACTGGCAGGACTCTCGTACTGCAGGACTCTAGTCACTGCAGGACTCTAGTTACTGATGACTCTAGTACTGCAGGACTCTAGTACTGCATGGCTTCTAGTACTGCATGACTCTAGTACTGAAGGACCTCTAGTACCTGCAGGACTCTAGTACTGCAGGACTCGCTCGCTGCAAGGACTCCCGTACTGCAGGACTGTAGTACTGCAGACTCTAGTTACTGCAGGACCTAGTACGCAGGGGACTCTAGTACGCATGACTCTAGTACGCATGACTCTAAGTACTGCATGAATCTATTACTGCCATGACTCTCGTACTGCAGGACTCTATTACTGGCAGGACTCTAGTTCTGCATGAACTCTACGTACTGCCCCATGATCTAGTACTGCAGGAACTGAAGTACTGTAGACTCTAGTACTGCCATGAACTCTAGTACTGCATGACTCTAGTACTGCAGGACTGAAGTACTGCAGGACTCTAGTACTTGCATACTCTAGTACTGCAATGACTAGTACTGCATGACTCTAGTACTGCAGGACTCTAGTACTGCAGGACTCTAGTACTGCAGCTCTATCTGGCAGGACTGTACGTTACTGCATGACTCTAGTACTGCAGGAACTGTATACTGCATGACTCTAGTACTGCAGGAACTCTAGTACTGGCAGGACTCCTAGTACTGCAGGACTGAAGTACTGTAGGACTCTAGTACTGCATGATCCTAGTACTGCATGACTCTAGTACTGCAGGACTCTAGTACTGCAGACTGAAGTACTGCAGGACTCTAGTAACTGCAGGACTGAAGTAACTGCAAGGACTCTACGTACTGCAGGACTCTCGTACTGCAGGACTCTCGTAACTGCAGGACTGTAGTACTGCATGGACTCCTATATGCAGGACTTCTAGTACACTGCAGACTCTAGTACTGCATGATCTATACTGCAATACTCCTAGTACTGCAATGACTCTAATTACTGCATGACTCTCGTACTGCAGGAACTCTAGTAACTGCAGGACTCTAGTACTGGCATGACTCTAGTACTGCATGACTCTAGTACTGCAGCACTGAAGACTGTAGGAACTCTAGTACTGCATGACTCTAGTACTGCATGACTTCTAGTACTGCAGGACTGAAGTACTGCAAGGACTCTAGTACTGCATGACATCTAGTACTTGCATGACTAGTAACTGCATGACTCTAGTACTGCAGGACTCTAGTACTGGCAGCGACTCTAGTACTGCAGGACTCTAGTACTTGCAGGACTGTAGTACTGGCAGACCTCTAGTACTGCAGGATGTAGTTACTGCCATGACTCTAGTACTGCAGGACTCTAGTACTGCAGGACTCTAGTACTGCAGGACTGAGTACTGTAGGACCTTAGTTACTTGCATGACTTCTAGTTACTGCATGACTCTAGTACTGCAGGACTCTATACTGCAGGACTGAAGTACTGCAGGACTCTTAGTACGCAGGACTGAAAGTACTGCAGATCTAGTACTGCAGGACTGAAGTACTTGCAGGACTCTGTCTGCAGGACTCTAGTACTGCAGGACTCTAGTAACTGGCAGGACCTCTAGTACTGCAGACTGTAGTTACTGGCAGGACTCTATACTTGCAATGGACTCTAGTACCTGCAGGACTCTAGTACTGCAGACTCATTACTGGCAGGACAGTACTGCAATACTCAGTACTGCATGACTCTAGTACTTGCATGACTCTAGTATACTGCAGGACTGAAGTACTGGCAGGACTCTAGTACTGCAGGGAATCTAGTACTGCATGACTCTATTAACGCAGGAACTAGTACTTGCATGACTCCTAGTACTGCATGACCTAGTAACTGCAGGACTCTACGTACTGCAGACTGAAGTACTTGCAAGGACTCTAGTACTGCAGGACTGAAGTTACTGCACGGACCTAGTACTGCAGGACTGAAGTACTGCAGGACTCCTCGTACTGCAGGATCTAGTACTGCAGGACTCTAGTACTGCAGGACTCTAGTACTCAGGACTGTAAGTACTGACGGACCTAGTACTGCATGATCTAGTACTGCAGGAACTCTAGTACTGATGACCTAATTACTGGGCAGGACTAGTACTGCATGACTCTAGTAACTGCAGGACTCCTAGTACTGCAGGACTCTAGTACTGCAGGAACTGAAGTACTGCAGGACTCTAGTACTGCAGGACTCTAGTACTGCGGACTGAAGTACTGGCAGGACTCTAGTACTGCAAGGACTCTAGTACTGCATGACTCTAGTTACTGCAGGACTCTAGTACTGCAGGACTGTAGTACTGCATGACTCTAGTACTGCAATGACTCTATTACTGCAGGACTATACTGCCATGACTCTAGTAACTGCAAGGAACTGAAGTTACTGCAGGGACTCAGTAACTGCAGGACTCTAGTACTGCAGGACCTGTAAGTACTGCCATGACTCTAGTACTTGCAGACTGTAGTACTGCATGACTCTAGTACTGGCAGGACTCAGTTACTGCAGGACTCTAGTACTGCAGGACTGTAGTACGCAATGACTCTAGTACTGCATGACTCTAGTACTGCAGGCTCTTACTGCAGGACGAAGTTACTGCAGGACTCTATGTAACTGGCAGGTCTGTACTGGCAGGACTGAAGTACTGCAGGACTCTAGTACTGAGGACTCTAGTACGATGCTCTAGTACTGCAGGACTCTAGTACTGCAGGACTGTAGTACTGCTTATGACCTAAGTACTGCATGAACTCTATTACTGCAGGACTAGTACTGCATGACTCTAGTAACTGCAGGACGAAGTAATGCAGGACTCTAGTACTGAGGACTCTAGTACTGCCAGACTCTAGTACTGCAGGAACTTGTTATTAGTACTGCAGGACTCTAGTACTGCAGGAACTCTAGTACTGCATTGACTCTATACTGCAGGACTCTAACTGCAGGACTCTAGACTACCAGGACTGAAGTAACTGCAGGACTCTAGTACTGCAGGACCCAGACTGCATGACTCTAGTACTGCAGGACTCTAGTAACCTGCAGGACTGTAAGTACTGCAGTGACTCTAAGTGACTGCATACTCTATTTACTGCAGACTAGTCTGATGAACTCTAGTACTGCAGGACTTTGGAGTACTGCAGGACTGAAGTACCTGCAGGACTCTAGTACTGCATGACTCTAGTACTGCAGGCTCTAGTACTGCAGGACTGAAGTACTGCAGGACTCTAGTACTGGGCAGGACTCTAGTACTGCAGGACGGCTTAGTAACTGCAGGACTGAAGTACTGGCAGGACATTCTAGTACTTTGCAGACTCTAAGTACTGCATGACTCTAGTACTGCGGACTCTATTACTGCAGGACTATACTGTATACTCTAGTACTGCAGGACTCTATACTTGCAGGACTGAAGTACTGCAGGACTCTAGTACTGCATGACTTCTAGTATCTGCAGGACTCTAGTAACTACTGCAGGACTGAATACGCAGGACTTCTAGTTACTGAAGGACTCTATACACAGGACT
This sequence comes from Neogobius melanostomus, assembly GCA_007210695.1. Classification (NCBI taxonomy): domain Eukaryota; kingdom Metazoa; phylum Chordata; class Actinopteri; order Gobiiformes; family Gobiidae; genus Neogobius; species Neogobius melanostomus. The sequence goes on along the minus strand of VHKM01001064.1, from coordinate 193,374 downwards.
GAAGTACTGCACGGACTCTAGTACTGCAGGACTCTAGTACTGCATGACTCAGTACTGGCAGGACTCTAGTACTGCAGGACTGTATACTGCATGACCTAGTACGCAATGACTCTATTACTACTGCAGGACTATACTGCCATTGAACTCTAGTACTGCAGACTCTAGTACTGCAGGACTGAAGTACGCAGGACCTAGTACTGAGGACCTAGTACTGCATGACTCTAGTACCTGCAGGACTCTAGTACTGCAGGAACTGAGTACTGCAGGACTCAGTACTGCAGGACTCTAGTACTGCAGACTCCTATACTGCAGGACTGAAGTACGCAGACCTAGTAACTGCAGGACTCTAGTACTTCCAATGACTCTAGTACCAGGACTCATACTGCAGGACTAGTACTGCATGACTCTATCTGCAGGAACTCTAGTACTGCAGGACTGAAGTATGCAGGACTCTAGTACTGCATGACTCTAGTACTGCAGGACTCTAGTTACTGCAGGACTGAAGTACTGCAGGACTCTAGTACTGCAGGACTCTAAGTACTAAGGACCTGAAGTACTGCAGGACTCTAGTAATGCAGGACTCTAGTACTGCATGACTCTAGTAACTGCAGGACTCTAGTAACTGCAGGACTGTAGTACTGCATGACCTAGTACTGCAGGACTCTAGTACTGGCAGGACTGAAAGTACTGCAGGAACTCTAGTACTGCATGACTCTAATTACTGCAGGACTCTAGTACTGCAGACTGAAGTACTGCAGGACCCTAGTACTGGCAGGACTCTAGTACTGCAGGCTGAAGTACTGCAGGACTCAGTACTGCAGGACTCTAGTACTTGCAATGACTCTATGACTGCAGGACTCTATTACTGCAGGACTAGTACTGCATGACTCTAGTACTCGCAGGATCTAGTACTGCACGGACTGAAGTACTGCAGGACCTAAGTACTGCATGACTCTAGTACTGCAGGACTCTAGGTACTGCAGGAACTGAAGTACTGCAAGGAACTCTAAGTACTGCAGGGACTCTAGTACTGCAGGACTCAGTACTGCAGGACTGAAGTACTGCAAGGACCTATGTACTGCAGGACTCTAGTACTACTGCATGAACTCTAGTACTGCAGGGACTCTAGTAACTGCAAGGACTGTTAGTACTGCGAGGACTCTATCTGTACTTGCATGACTCTAGTACTGCAGGACTCTAGTACTGCAGGAACTGTAGTAACAGCTCTAAAACAGCTCTGAGTTATCAGGACCCATCATAAGCCTCTTCAGACTTGGCTCCTGAACGCACTACTTTGGTGGATCTATATTACAAAGCTGGGGACAACACTTGTGCAGATCCTTCATTTTTCTTAATCATTTCTAATTTGATCCAGCACACAGGCTGAGTATAGTGATGTTCCGTGCCTTTAAACCACAATCCATTCATTCATCACCTTATTTGTGACAGAAATAAACTGGCAGTTTTGTTATCTGTTATTTATAAACTGTTTTAAATTAACGGCTTTTAAAGCAGGAGAACTGAGCAGGGAAGTAACAATGAAACAAACCAGTTGTGCAGAGGAGCCGGTTTTTTTGTTATATAACAACAACCAACACGCCCTTCAAGCACCAGATCTTGCATAACTGTTCAAGCAAAAGGATAACTTTAGTAAACTACACCCTTGTAAAAATCTCACTGTTCCTGACAGCTCGTGAACAGCTGAAAGGTCAGAGCGGTCACCTGTGTAAAGAACTCAGTTACAATTATACTCTCTTCAGAGCCAGGTAGCCAACATGTACTGCAACAATTTAATCTAAAGCCTGCCACGAACTAATAAAGGCTCAACATTTTCAAATGGCTGCTATAGCGCAGTGGCGCAGCGGTTAGTGCTCGTGTCTGCAGTGGTTGTGCAAGTAAAAAGTCAGTCATAGGTGAACTGGATTATGGATAACAAACACTGGTGCTGTGATGTTATTGTTTTTTGCAAAGGCCGTAACTGTTGAGCACATAAGGAGTGTTTCAGATTCCTCCTCTGGACCCGAGCTCGGTAAATGATGGTTTAAATGATCCCCAACACGAATGGGATGGTGCCCTGGTTTTCATAAATAGTTTTGTGTTTAGTCCTCAACTCCATGTGGAACGGTGATTCAAGGGCCTAAGACACAAAGAACACCCAAGCTAGTGCAGCGCCCCTGCTGTACTCGCTCACCCATAACTCCAATACAACAACAGTTCTTTATGATTGAACAAAACAAGTAGAATAAGTGTAAAATGTAAACCCTGAGTGCAGGTAACATGTGGAAATGTGCAGTTCAGCCACGGCTGAAAGGTGCGGCACTGACGGGAATCCAGTGTTCTTTTTTAGAAGCAAATTGGAGAACTGTTTTGTGGCGCGTAAAAATGATAATAGAGTCCAAACAAATACACTGTTGCTTACAGTTTCATCCATATACTGTAGAACGAGGTGGGCAGACTGCGGCCCCCCGACTCCATCATATTGGTAATAATATTTTCTATCATAGAGCGGGCTCAAACGGCCTCTATAGTTTTCATTTTCACATTTCCAATTCATTATTAAATCAATACATATAGACACTAAACTGCTGATTAAATGCAAGATTGAATGAAAAGAGAGAGAGAAAGGGTTAGAATCTGCCCAGTCACTTCACATCAAGTCTGATATTCTGGCTTGTTATTTTTACAATATTTACTGACCCGATTAATATAGTGCCTTTGGTGAGAAAGTTAAGCAAAGTAAGTGTGGCCCTTTCAGTCTCCATGTGGCCACTTGGTAAAAATGTAATGTGGTGGATTTAGTTGTTATTGGTTTTGGATTGGCCTCTTGCCATATTCATCTCTCCCTGGCCTGACTGTCACACACAGCACTTTTTTAAAATGGCCTCTGTCAGAGTTTCCCTGAAATCGTCAAAATTATTCCAAATTCCCCCCTTTATCAGCCTGGCCTTAGCCATCCGTAAACTTCTGCAATTAAATATTTTTCCCTGCATACGTCTGGTTGATCTCAGGCTGCGTTTCATCGGGTGAATTTCAACCTAACCACTCGGCGAAGCGGGGGAGGCCGGGTGTTGTCGGTGACGCAAGCATTTGCCGCCGCATTTGCTGATGTAGTCAGAATGGCGGCGGATACAACGTAAAGGAGCTCTCAATCCGTTCTGGATCGGCTCCCAAATACCAGAAATTATACTGAAGCCTGGAATACGCGAAGGAATGGCTCCCAAAGAGTTATGATAGAGTTATAATAGAGTTATAATAGAGTTATGATAGAGTATGATAGAGTTATAATAGAGTTATAATAGAGTTTATGATAAGTTAAATAGAGTTATTGATAGAGTTATAAATGGTATGATAGAGTTATGATAGAGTTATGATAGAGTTATGATAGAGTTATGATAGAGTTATAATAGAGTTTATGATAAGAGTTATAATAGAGTATGATAGAGTTAGAGACGTTATGATAGAGTTATGAAAGAGTTATAATAGAGTTATGATAGAAGTTATAATAGAGGTTTAGATAGAGTTATGATAGAGTTATAATAGAGTTATGATAGAGTTATGAATAGAGTTATGAATAGAGTTATAAATAGAGTTGATAGAGTTTATAAAGAGTTATGATAGAGTTATGAATAGAGTTATGATAGAGTTATGATAGAGTTATGAAAAGAAGTTATAATAGAGTTATGATAGAGTTATAATAAGAGTTATATAGAAGTTATAAATGAGTTTATGATAGAGTTATAAATAGAGTTTGATAGAGTTATGAAGAGTTATGATAGAGTATAATAGATGTTATGATAGAAGTTATGATAAGTTAGAATAGAGTTATGATAGAGTTATGATGAGTTATAATAGAAGTATGAATAGAGTTATAATAGAGTTGATAGAGTTATGATAGAGGTTATAATAGAGTTTATGATAGAGTTAGAAGAGTTATGAAGAGTTATATAAGTTATGATAGAGTTATAATAGAGTTATGATAGAGTTATGATAGGAGTTATGAAGAGTTAATGATAGAGTTATGATAGAGTTATATAGAGTTATGATAGAGTTATAATAGATTATGAATAGAGTATAATTTTAGAGTATGAATAGAGTTTATAATAGAGTTATGATAGAGTATGATAGAGTTTATGGATAGAGTTATAAAGAGTTATGAATAGAGTTAACTGATAGAGTTTATGATAGAGTTATGAAGAGTTATGATAGAGTTAAATAGAGTTATGATAGAGTTAATAATAGAGTTATGATAGAGTTATAATAGAGTTATGAAGAGTTATGATAGAGTTATGATAGAGTTATGATAGAGTTATGATAGAGTTATAATAGAGTTATGATAGAGTTATAATAGAGTTATGATAGAAGTTATGATAGAGTTAATAATAGAGTTATGATAGAGTTTTATAATAGAGTTATGATAAGAGTTATAATTAGAGTTATGATAGAGTTAGATAGAGTTATGATAGAGTTTAAGATAGAGTTATAAATAGAGTTATGATAGAGTTATAATAGAGTTAGATAGAGTATGAATAGTATAAATAGAGTTATGATAGAGTTATAATAGAGTTATGAATAGAGTTATAATAGGAGTTATGATAGAGTTATAATAGAGTTATGATAGAGTAATGAATAGAGTTATGATAGAGTTATGAAGAGTTTATGATAGAGTTTATGATAGAGCTATGATAGAGTTTATGATAGAGCTATGATAGAGTTATATAGAGTTATGATAGAGCTTATGAAGAGTTATGATTAGAGCTATGATAAGTTATGATAGAGTTTATAGAGTTATGATAGAGTTATGAAGAGTTATGAATAGAGTTATGATAGAAGTTATGATAGAGTTATAATAGAGTTATGATAGAGTTATAATAGAGTTATGATAGAATATAATAGAGTTATGATAGAGTTAATGATAGATTATGATAGAGTTATGAATAGAGGTTATTGATAGAGTTATAATAGAGTTATATAAGAGTTATAATAGATTATGAAGAAGTTATGATGAGTTTATAATAGAGTTATGATAGAGTTATAATAGAGTTATAATAGAGTTATAATAGAGTTATTGATAGATTATAAAAGAGTTTATGATAGAGTTATAATAGAGTTATGATAGAGTTATAATAGAGTTATGATAGAGTTATGATAGAGTTATGATAGAGTTATGATAGAGTTATGATAGAGTTATATATATGAGTTATGAATAGAGTTATAATAGAAGTTATGATAGAGTTATAATAGAGTAGAAGAGTTATAAATAGAGTATGAAGAGTTATTATAGAGTTATAATGAGTTAGATAGAGTTATAATAGAGTTATGAATAGAGTTATGGAATAGAGTATGATAGAGTTATGATAAGTCTATGATAGAGCTATGATAGAGTTATGATAGAGTTTATGATAAAAGCTATGATAGAGTATGATTAGAGCTATGATAGAGCTATTGATAAGTTATGATAGGTTATGCATACGAGTTATGATAGAGTTATAAAGAGTTATGAGAGTTATAATAGAGTTTATGATAGAGTTAAATAAGTTATGATAGAGTTATAATAGAGTTCATGATAGCATTATTGATAGAGTTATGATAGAGTTATGATAGAGTTAGATAAGTATGATAGAGTTATACACTCAGGGTCAGGCAGTCTGGGCTCATTCACAGTACTTAAAGTGTTTCAATCACGGAGTCACGAAAATATATGAAGTGTTTAACGTACATATGATGCTTAATTGCTTAAAGGATCTGTATCATGCTATTTTGGCCATTCCAAAGTAAAATATAGGCATATATATGATATATTGTACCTCTATCACTATGGAGTACTCATTTTTGAGAGAAATATAAGTTTTTGGGAGGTATTTTCCCTACCCGGAAGACAAGACGCTTCGATTCAGTTAACTCCGCCCCTCTCTCCGCTCATTCCACATTCACAGTATTATAAATATAAATACGCTGCAAAAGTGAAGTTACTTCACATAATGCAGTTATAAGGAGTTGACATGTGCAACAGTTTCATAAATGCGCTAACACACACGCTAACACACATGCTAACACGCGTTTTGATTGACTCACTGCTTCAGTCTGGACTCCCCATGAGATCGTGTTGGTTATAAAAGTGAATCCACTTTGATTCTGGCCAAGGTTCACCATCAGGTTGGTTGATAAAGTCGCTGAATCCCAGAAAGAAATTCCAACTTCTGGGAGTGCACTCTTCTTTAGGAAGGTTGAATAGTCCTGTTCCTCTCGTAGCCAAACGTGAACCCGTGACATTATCGTTGGGTAAGAAAAAAACAGGCGTGTCCAGAGTAGGTTAGAAAGAGCTCAGTCTTCAAAACAACACTTATGCTCAGATCCATGGCTCCTCCAGCCGTGGGTGCGCTTGATTAGCCTCGTGGGACAGCACAGACGCATCGGAGAGTTGCTTTTTTTTTTTTTTTTTTTATTTCTCTCTTACAACAAAAAATAATAATGAAAAAGCTGTTTTATAAATAAAATCAGGCTGTAAGGCATTACATTACAGACGTAGAGCACTTCCGTTCCTTTGTGACGACACAACTGAACAGCTCAGTGGTTTACCAGGAGAGGGCGGAGCAGCTGCTCAGAGAGCAGGATTCAGGAGGATTACTGAGAACTGGGTGTTTTTGATGGAAATAGCATAACACATGCTATTTCCTTGTAGGACAGGCTGACCGATACTGGGGAGCAGGTCGTACAGACGCTCTTTAAAGGTGTTTACCACAGGTTGAGAGTAGTGTTATTAGGAGGAGCCAACTCCTGCCCAACTGTCTTTATCTACGCTGCTTGCTGAGGGAACCTTGTTCACTGCAAGCTTTTGATGAGGGCGAACGTTTGGAGCCTCATACCTGTACAGAAGATGACTCAAGTACCTTCGTTGAGATGGACAACTCTGTACGACTGAGATTTACACAGACAGATAACACATGCTAAAAACTCCAAAAAGTCGATTTCATGATATAGCTCCTTTAAATTAATAAATATGCTTTTGCAGTAAATAGATTTCATATTTTCACAAGTTGTATTTATATTATATTGCTGTTAACTTTGACATTTATAAATGTATTTGCTATATTTTTCATTTGCTATACTTTGTTTTTATTCACCCATTTACATGTGATCTGTAACTGGTTTTATATATATCATAATTTCGATATTGCATATGCCAGTGTTTCCAACGTTTGATGTCATTTGCTTTGTAAAACTCATGAGAGGTCATAGGTGCTTATTATAAGGTGTATTGATTTTCCTTATACTGAGTTATACTCTGTTTTCATTAGGCCCGAGCCGGACGCAGTCCCCGGCAAGGGACTATTGTTTTTCGTTTTCTTAAAAGTTTTCTCTGTCAACGAGCGCATTTTTGACCGCTAAATGTCGCCGAAAAACTCACCAAATTTGGCGGAGACATTCGGGTGGCGTGAAAATGTATGGAAATGCATGTATTGGCCACGCCCAAAACAAAATGGCTCCACAGCGCCCCCTCAATGTTGACCACCATTCAAATGAAAACGCGCGTTTTTCAGCGTAGGCCCAAACCCTTGGGTACAGTGAAAGGGCACATCAGGACAAACCAAAAATCCAATTGGAGCGCCATGCCCGGACGCACAGGGAGTCGGCCATCTTGACTTGCAATTGGGAAACCGGCTGGACTCAACTTATGTTTTAACGAACTAGTCCCTGGTTTTTATCCAAATAAAATCATACTTGGCACAGTGCATCTAGACATCTTGAACTTCAAGAATCAATAACGGTTTGTAAAACATTTCAACGGTCCCCTCATAACGCCGCAGCGAAGAATGCTTACATTTCGTGTATTTTCGAAGACAGCTCAGGCTCACAGGCATTGGCCAACAGAGCTCATATTCAAGTCACTAATGCACCACCCGAAACTGAACAGAACGCAGCCATTAACATATAGGCTGCTCCCAGGCCTAACTCATCTACACATGCTGGTCACTGCATACTCGGCAGTGATCAATGACCCTGACAGTCACATGCGGCTCAGTCAGAGCTTTCCGAAGATGTATAACATGTGGGGGTCAAGTTAACCACTCCACTTATTAAGCCTTTGCAAAATGGCCCAACAGCGCCACCTGCTGGCTTAAAGGATCTGTATCCTGCTATTTTGGCCATTCAAAGTAAAGTATAGGCATTTATATGATATATTGTACCTCTATCACTATGGAGTACTCATTTTTGAGAGAAATATAAGTATTTTGGGGGGGTATTTTCCCTACCCGGGAGACAGACGCTTCGATTCAGTTAACTCCGCCCCTCTTCCGCTCATTCCACATTTGCAGTATTATAAATATAAATATCGTGCAAAAAGTGAAGTTACTTCACATACAGTACATGCGATTTGGTTTTGACGTCTTCATTCCCGCTTTCCGTGATCACGCAGTTGTGTGAAATATAATACATCTTATCGCCACAAGGTGGCAGGTTAAGTCCGCTTTAGCTCTGCCAGCGACTTAAACGCTCAGGTATAAACTGCGTGCAAACTTTCTTTGCCTAGTGAGACTATGCTGGCCGGATGGTTAGCGTTATAGGATGGCACCTGCAGACCGGGGTTCGATTCCTGTCTCAGTTATTTGGTTGCACACATTTTGGTTGCTTGTGTGCAATTACGTAACGTTATCAGCTTGTTATCTTCTTTCCTTGTCAAAAGGAAATGTCATGTTGTAAAATTGGCTGTGTGTTCAAGGTCCGTGCACGTGCTGACCAATTGATTTATTTTCCATGAGACGCGGGTGATCTCTGCTTTAGCGGCTTTGGGTCTATACGCTGCAGATGACTGCTGGCTCGTCACCAGCACCAGGATTTCAGAGTTTGTCCACAGGTTGGGGTGGGGGAGGGCAGAGCTGGGATAATGAGTGTTGCGTAGCAAAGACCTGGGCTGTGAGTTTGTTTCGCCAAAAAACTCTATTGCGGAGATCAGTGCGTCCTTGCTCATGGTTTGGCCGTTTCATGGAAGCCCACACTAACTCAATGGGTTCAGACGCAAATGCACAGGAGTAGCAGATCATATGGCAACATTTGCATTAACTTGCATATAAGGCGTTTTTAAATCTTTATTTAAGGAAAACAGCGTCCCGCACATACGCACGGCTCATTCACTCAGCGCTCTCTCCTATTAGATCCATGGCTTTCTCCAGCGCCTTTGTGGCGCATCAGAATTGTGTAAGACTTTCGCTTGGATCATCGATGTTCGAGCCCCGGCCAGTCCTACATTTTATTAGCAATATCGTGAGAATGTATTTTATGTTTAAATGTGTTGCTATTGAATGCTATTTCAACAACTATCAGCTGATTGTTGTTATGCTGAGAGAGAGAGAGAGAGAGAGGACGCTGGGTTTGTGGCGCGGGCGCGTTACGTCGCCTTTTGTTGGCCTTTTCCTCATGTGTATGAGCAACAAAGCAGTACAAGAGAAGTCCTGCTAAAGTTTGGACTTAAGTGATGTCTGCAGTCTGAATCCCTCTCTCAGTGTGAGGCTATTCCTATTGAGAATGAGGAGTTGACGTCACGGGCACAGAGCCCCCCTCCCCATCCCCCCTCGCCGGCATATTGGCTGCGCTCCGGCAATACACGTCATTTACGTGTGTTGTTAACGCCGTAGTAGTGGAGGTTCTTGCTATTCCGCACTGTTTTATCATGATTGGAAGTCACTGCTGCGTTAAAAACTGCTCCAATACCTCACACGATAGACATGGAAAACGTAGGAACAATGGGATACAGTTTTTTAGGTTACATGGACACAGCATCGAGGAGCGCAAGTCTCTGACCTGTCAAAACATGTTGGAAACGTTTGTGTACATTGAACATCTCGTAACAATGTAGTGTTTACGAAACACCCACTTTATTACTTTGTCATTTTGCTAAATGCAATGTAATGACTACACACTAAAACCATGTGAGGAAAGTTAGTTAGCCAGTACAGCTGTTTTCAGCAGCTGGAGGCTTGTAGAGCCGAGTCCTGGACCCACAGCAGAAAGTCTCGTAACTTTCCAAAGATGTGTGGCTTTTAAACTCTGCATCGTGTAGTAACTTACACTAAATACAATGTAGTTTACTCCATGTATGTGCACGGAGGTAAATGGTCCAGGTCTCCGCTGCAGGGATATGTAAATGATCCCGCTCTGCCCTACCCCCACCCCAACCTGTTGAACACACTCTGGACACTTTCTGATGGAGAGAAAGGCTCCTCACTTTACTGTTGTGACGCTTTTAAACACCAATTACGATGTGTTCATTTTGCAAAGTCATAAAGGTAAAGATGGCATTGGCACTACCGCGCGGTGGCCTCATGGGAAACTGTATTCTAACGTCGTTTCATGAATTGCTATTAGCTAGCATTGCAGACAGATGTTCAGATGTTTTCAGAGTGTGCTCACAGCAGTGAACGTGCGGTTGAGGTTTGTTGCTGCTGAGGCCCATGCCTATTGACCCAATATAGTAAACAAAACTGCAGGGAAAATGCAACTTGCTTCTTGGTATTGTCTACTTTGAAATAGCATTCAATAATAATACAATGTAATATTTAATGTAAAATATACACCGTTCAAGTATATGAAACAAGATAACAATGTGTATTTCAGACAATATTATGAACTATTTGTTATAAATTAGATACTTTGTTTGAAACCATATCATTGATATGTATTAAGGATTGATAGTTAAAACATATTGATAGGTATGTATAATATATTACTGATAGTGAAAACATATAATGGTGATAGCTATGTTTAATAGTTCATAGTTCGACATATTATGAATCAGGTATGCTCATAATAGATTTGCAGTTACTATACTTATCAACAGTCAGTTTTACAACATTTTCTATGTAGGTATGTATAATTCAGTTATTGAGGCACTCATTTCAGACAATATTTTAAAAGTATGTGTTAATAATAGAATTGGGATATACTATATAACCAGGTAGTGCCATAATATAGGACGAATTTCAACTTTAGTTTAAAAGGTCAGTTTACTATATAAACATACTAAAACGATACAATTATCGTTCGTGTTCACAAGACAGACATTTTTGCTTCTTTTAGCTTCAGGCGCTGGCTGCCTTGCTTCTCCTTGATGTCTGCAACAATCTTCTCAAGATGCGCGTGTGAGTGAGAGATGAGCGACTGAAAGAGCGGGGGGGGATTCACAGTGGGCAGGCGCATACGTGACAGCACGGTGTGCTACTGCTGTGAGAGACTGCCACAGTGTCTGTGTTTCCTCAAGTTTTTCCGGACTGGTGTTCAGTGATGAGGATGTGTTTAGTTGTTTGCAGGTGTGTGTTTGATGTATGTAATATGTCTAATCTGGTGGTTGGGTGCAGCAGGCTGTTGGGATCAGAGCTGGAGTTGTGGACAAGTGTGGCATACTCCTGATCCACAATTTTCAGCATGTCCTTCTGTCCGCGGTGTTTATTGAGACGACCATCAATAACTGCCTTCATGGGAGCAGGCCAGCGCTTGTGGTCCAACACAAAAACCCTCCCTCCTGTCTTCACTGGTCCGGTACGGGCTGCGGATGAAGAAGGCTTGATGGGCAGCGGGAGCAGCAGAGGTGTGGGCTCTAGGCACAAGAGAAATAGAATACGAATGTCATCTATTTTATATTTGATTAAACTATACATTGTTTTGACATAGCTAGTGGGCTGTTACCTAACTTGGATGTGGAGCCTGGTTTTGCGTCAGCGTCTACAGAGGAAGCCAGAGCAGCAGCGGCTGTGGGAGCTGTCGCAGCAGTAGTAGTACATGGCACAGGATTAAGAGAAGAGAAGCTGAAGAGCCTGGTGGGAGCAGTTCCACTCGCTGAGCTCCTGCTCAGTGGGAAGCAGCGGAGGAGGTGGCCTATTGACTGCAGCTGTGGGCTGGACTGGACGCTTGGATGGCTGGACGGGCTAAATGATGAAAGAAAAAAAAGCTTTATCAATTTATACTCGTCTGAGCACTTATACCATTTTCCCACTCCTCCACCTTATAGATAAGGCCACACATGAACAACAGCAGAAAGCAATGTGTCTCTTGTAATAATCTACTTCATGTTTAACTTGGGTTTGTTATTAAATGTGTCATTAATTATATCAATAATATGGTGCTTTGTTTGTGCACAGCACAGCTTTGGTTGTGAAGCACTTTAGAAATAAATCTGATTGATTGATGTACTGTAATCGTTGAGGGGAAACCTGAAATGACATTCTCACTTTGCTGTCTTCTTCATTGGAAGGCTCTGAGTCGGGCTGAATGAGCGCTGTAGGAGGAGTATCAGAAGGGGAAAGAGTTTCTGGGAATAAACATTAAAAAATTAAATACAGAAGGTGCATCGTGGTATGTAAGAAATGTATCACAAAAACAGACCTGGAGCTGAGGTGTTTCTGGCCTCAGGAAGCAGAAACTGAAGCTCTTGTGGAAGAGGCAGAGGGACTTCAGAGGCACCACAGCGGGAACAGCTGGAGAGAGGTTAAAGTATCCACTGTAAAGGCTGAGCTGTAGTTATACAGTTATTGTAAAGTGTTTTGGGTGGACCATCTCCTGATTCCTCCAGGCAATGGGCACGGACTAAGCAGCTGTAGAGAGAAACTGCAATTAGTTTTTATTTTTGTTAAATCATTAAGTTTAACCAAATGTTAGTAAAATGAACACACAGCATTCAGCTGTTACTTCTCCTGCTGTTTGCTGACTTGTCATGTTTTGAGATTATTTAACGTTTCACATTATCCAGAATAAACATAATTTGAGGAGGGGAAGCACTCACATCAAATGTTAAAATACAAAACAGCACTCACCACTTCACACATATCTTCATTTTCTCTGAAATGACACAAAGAATTGTAATCAGAAACCATAAAATATTAATTTAAAAAAATAACAACTAAAAGAACATACTGTAGTGTGCAATCATTCACCAATCAAAACTACTATAATTACATCATTATAAGATAGTTATGTTAAATGTTGAAGTATAAGTAATATATTTGGGGACCAATAATGGCAACAACAAGAATTCCATTAGATTAGTTGTTTATCATGATACCACTCCACCAAATATTACAAAGCATTATAAAAAAATACAAAATATATACCTCAATTTGAAATAGTACACAAACAAAACAATCAGGATAACAACGTGAATGAAATAACTTGATTTGTGAGTAGCTTTGTATTTTATTACTCTAACTCATAACGTTACAGTACATGACAGCAATAAATCAAAATATAAACGTAGCACAAAAAGCTTTTAATCCAAGTTGCAGTCGAGTGAACAACAATAAAAAAAAACTCCAGACTTTGGGTCTACCTGTAACATTGTTTACGCACGTACTTATTGATTTGAGCGCTAAAACTAAAGGATGATAAACAAAAGTACCATATTAACCAAATCATAAAAAACCCTGACAAATCCAGGAATAAATGTTAGCTTTAGCGTAGAATTACTACATGTGACTGATCGAGTCAATACATCGCAACCGCGTTACTGTAAACAATTAAACACACTCAACTTACGTGTAAAGTAGTGAAAAGGGGTAATAATGAAATAGTAGTGATTAAAAAAAAGCGTTCTACACTGAGTAAGGCATCAAACATAATGAAAATAAAGCTACGTTGAAACAGCATGACAGTAACTTAACCATAAAAACTACTCAAATGTCTGTTCTAAAAGACAATCTATCAGAGTGTTTTGCAAACTTAAATGACTAAAACAGTGAAAAGATTACCCAATCTGGGAAGAAAAGTTGCTTACCGTGTTGTTACTCACGGGACGGGACGCCAATGCCAGAACTGGAAATTACTAGCAAAAACGGAGCTGCCGGACAGCGACGCCGCAGGCCAAACGTGTAATTGCAAGGAGGGCAGTGGTTTAGCACTACCATTGAAAATGAATGGGGCCGGTTTAGGGCTGTTTAGCAAAAGAATCCACGCACGGCTCATTCACTCAGAGCTCTCTCCTATTAGATCCATGGCTTTCTACAGTGCCTGTGTGGCGCATCACAATTGTCGAAGACTGTCTCTTGGACGATCGGCGAGAAAAGGCAAAATAAACAGCATTCAGCGCCAGGGTTCGAACCCACGAAAAGAACACTACAATTATTTAGAGCCAGGTACCGTATTCTCACTGTCAAAATACTGTTTCCATGCGGACTTATACCTCATTACCTGAGCGAGTAATTCGCTGACACAGCTACAGCACAAACATGTAGGCTATTACAATGCGAGATATACAAAGCTTATAATATGTTATAAAGGAGTAGGGTTATGAGTGAAAACCATTATCTCTGCTGTGCTCCATTATCCGCGTGTACCAGGCGGTGAAGAGAGAAGAAAGAGCTCACAAGTGCCACCTGGTGGTTGTTTGGGGCATTGCAGCCACTGGAAAAAAAAAAAAAAAGACGCGTGTTTCACACGTGAGGCCACGTGTGCATCACGCGTGGGAGGTGACAAAAAAAAAGTGCCATCCACTGTACACTGTACACTCTACCTAATGCACACAACCTACCACAGCACTAGGGGTGCCAGGGTACAACAGGGGGTATGTGCACAAACTAAACTTAAATGGCTAACTGCACTATCGTGCTATCTGGAATGAGATCTCACCCTGATGAGGCCCATGGATTAACAGCCCATGAGGTTCTCACAGGTCAAAATGTCATGTCCTCTGACTGTAGGGCCAAGCGCCAACACAATGTTGAAAAGCAACACCAATAAATAACTGAAATACATAAGAATACTAAACTCTGCTGTGAAGTTTTATCCCAAAATGCACAGGAAACGCTTGTCGAGGAAACCAAGGACTGGGACCTGGAGTAAATAAAGGAAGGAGACCGGGTGATGAGAAGACAGAACAGCCCAAGCAAATTTGCAGAGGAACTGAGAATGTTTTGCAAACAACAGCAGTGCACGATCTCTGCACAAAAAGAGAAGAAGTGTTTCCACTGAAAGCTGACTCATCCCAGATTACAGCATGTAACAGACGGCACGTGAGCCCTCCCAGCAATGACACTGATATTGGTTTGTATCCATCACATGTTTTGAAAACATGTGACAGTAGTGAAGACAAAATTAGGTCAAAATATTTGTTTTGGAATCGACACTGCGCAGCATTGAGTGTATGTTAAAAAAGTGAACAGGAAAAGGTTTTTACTTGTCACAAGCTGTGTCTCTAACATAGCGTAATCTATGCCCGAGGCTGTGATGTGGGTCAGGTTGAGGAATTTCTTGATGTGTGTGGTGTGTGGGAGGTCTGATTGGTGTGAGTGTGAAGCTGGTGTTTGTTTGTGTGTCTCACAGCGTGTGCGTACCGTGCTCCTTACAGGCGCATGCCATACCTCGTGTTACCGGCCGTGACTTTCTGAGGACTGGAGCACGAGGGAGGGTCAGAGCTCTCCCTTGTAAGTCTGCTGATGTTACCAAAGTGCAGGAAAAAGCTGATTATTATGGGCTTTGAAACAGGTGATGTCATTTCTAGGGATGATGTCATACTGCGTGAGTTAATTACAAATAATTTTATCGTTGAGGCCACAATGGACGCCAGAGGCTGAAAAGGCAGTTGTGGAGCTGGAAAATAGCTTTACAGTGTCCCCTACGCTGGGGCTCCCAGACCAAAACAGGCCATTAACACAAACTGTGGATGGAAAAGGAGAGGTTCATGGTTTCTCTCCTGGTGCAAGATATCGGGGGACGCCCCAGAGCTTATTTGTCCGCAAATCTTGAATTCCAGTGGCAGCAGGCCTGCCTGTCTGCCACGTGTGGTAGCTGCCGCTGAGAAAGCTTGCATCACGTGACTTTTTAGGCTACGCTTCTCTAACTCTGCTTGTGCCACACGCTGTGTCTATAATCTTGCTAGAGCAGAAAACTTCGCATCTGTCACCTGCTCGCTGGCTATGCTATAATGCTGTGCTTATTGAACTTTCACATGTCAGTGTGAAGGAAAGTGGGAGCATCCTGCTTGACTTTTTCCCATTTCCACAGATGGAGATGGACGCTTGGAGAATGTTTTAATCAGTGTAATTTTTATTAAACCCAAATATGTATGTTCTGTATGTTGTGAATTTGACACTGTTTGTATTTGGCCCACTGTCTTCTCGTTTTTCAGGACAGACTGCCTGAAAGCCTTTTGCGCCTGCACAAACATCTGTTTGTGCAGGCGGCAAACATCTGTAACGTGAACATAACGTGACATAACGTGAAGTACAGATAATGTACAAACACATAGACACAAACAACTGATTCACTGATAGGCAGTCACCCTCTCTGCGGAGAGGAGTACGAGACTAGGATAAAAGACAAATGTCGACGGGGGTCTGGACTTCACTTCTTCTCTTTCTCTGAAGTCACCAGCTGGTTATACTGCTTTGTAACTTGGAAAAACGGCAATAAAAGCCTTTTCTTGAGACGACTTCCATCTCCAGTGTTTGCTTTGGCCATATCCAAATAACTGTTCTCGCGTGATACAAAAGAACAAAGTCCTTACAGTGTGATCACCATCAGTTATGATCAGGATTGTATGAGCCCATGCAATATTTTTGGGAAATGTCAGATTTCTTAGGGCCTGCTTTTCACATTTTTTTAGCACAGTATTTGCTGAGCGCTCTTATTTTGAAAGCATGATCGTCTTTCTCCCATCCATTCCAGTAACCCATCACGGAATTCAAAGATAAAAAAAGATAAGAAAAAAAAAAAATGAGACGGCACCGCAGTGCAAAAAGGTAACAGACAAAAATTAATTGTTTCAACCCTCTAATCATGTTTAAGTCCGGCATACCTGGTGAAGAATCAAAACACAAGATTTAAACCCGCGTGTAACTCTTAAAATTACGCCAAACAGTGAAAGTGTTTTCTATTTCAATCAATCCAACAAATGGCAAAATTCAAGAACCGGCTCGCAATTGTATCAGGCCCTAGTCGGTTGGGGTTTTTTGGCCTAAGTCCCTCTGGGACCGTCTGGAGCGCCGGTGTGGCTGCTCCATTTGCTGATAGCATGAGCTCTCCGTGGGGCTGAAGTCAACACAAACATGTCGCCTTGTGGCCAGAGAGCAATAGGGCTTCATGCGTTAGCATTTCCTGAGACCCCGTGTCAGGATTGCCAGGTGTAAGGACTTTGTTCTTTTGTATCACGTGAGAACAGTTATTTGGATATGGCCAAAGCAAACACTGGAGATAGAAGTCGTCTCAAGAAAAGGCTTTTATTGCCGTTGTTCCGAGTTACAAAGCAGTATAACCAGCTGGTGACTTCAGAGAAAGAGAAGAAGTGAAGTCCAGACCTCCGTCGACCGTTCCCTTTTATCCTAGTCTCAAACTTCTCTCCGCAGAGAGGGTGACTGCCTATCAGTGAATCAGTTGTTTGTGTCTATGTGTTTGTACATTATCTGTACTGTACGTCATGTTCAGAATTATTATGGTGTTGACCGTTGTCTATCAGCTAGTGTCACTGACATGGTCTTCTTGTTCTGTAGCGTGTAATCAGAGCATGCGTCAGGAGCCTGTTCAGATTGCGTTACAACCCTTACAGACCCCTGTTACTTACTCATATAAAAGTAAGTATAATAATGAGTTCTAAAACTAAGCCACCTACATTAGCCTTAAAGGCACACCGTGTAACTCTTGGCCACTAGGGGCGCTAGACCTGCAACTTTCACGTTTAGCGCCCCTAGTGGCCACAAGCACGCAGCACTGTCACAAAAGTCAACAATCAGTCAGCCGGCCAGCCTCCTGTGTCTTTTGAGTGTGTATTCAGACAGTAGTTGACCTGTTGGTTGAAGAGAGCTCATTGACTCACGATTGAAGAAAAGAAGACATCCGCTGAATAAAGAAATTGCACAAAAGTGAACAGAAAACCATGTCTGATCAGGTAAGTCATAGAGCTGTTTTATACCTAAAACCAAGTTCTTATTGTGTTGGATTTATTTTATCTGTAGATCGGACTTACGTCGTCTTTTTTTGTGTTTGTCCTGTAGTAAACTATGAATTTGTATCTAAAATCATAATAAGCCTCTAATAATGCAAACATATTTCTATCTAAAATCGTATAATCCACTAATAATAAACATACATGAACGTGTAAAAGGACAAACCGAAGCTTACAAATAACGACAGTATGTTGTGACTGTTACACGACTTCGCAGTAAATACATTATCCACTTTTATGCTGAGGACGAGGTGGACGCGGGGGAGGACGAGGGAGAGGCGGAGGAGGACGAGGTGGACGCGGGGGGAGGACGAGGGAGAGGCGGAGGAGGACGAGGGAGAGGCGGAGGAGGACGAGGGAGAGGCGGAGGAGGACGAGGGAGAGGCGGAGGAGGACGAGGTGGACGCGGGGGAGGAGAGGGAGAGGCGGAGGAGGACGAGGTGGACGCGGGGGGGGGGGGGGGAGGAGGACGAGGGAGAGGCGGAGGAGGACGAGGGAGAGGCGGAGGAGGACGAGGGAGAGGCGGAGGAGGACGAGGACGCGGGGGAGGAGAGGGACGAGGCGGAGAGTGGAGAGGTGGACGCGGAGGAAGGAACGAGGGAGAGGCGGAGGAGGACGAGGGAGAGGCCGGAGGAGGACGAGGGAGAGGCCGGGAGGAGGACGAGGGAGAAGCGGAGGAGCGACGAGTGTGGTAGCGGGAGGACGAGGGAGAGGCGGAGGAGGAACGATGGGTGGAGCGCGGAGGAGGACGAGGGAGGGCGGAGGAGGAGAGGTGGATCGCGGAAGGAGACGAGGAGGACGCGGAGGAGGACGAGGAGAGGCGGCGGACAACGAGGAGAGGCGGAGGAGGAACGAGGCTGACGCGGAGGAGGACGAGGGAGAGGCGCGAGGACAACGAGGGAGAGGCGGAGAGAGCGACGAGGTGGACGCGGAAGGAGGAACGCGGAGGAGGACGAGGAGAGGGGAGGAGGACGAGGGAGAGGCGTGAGGAGGAGGGTGGACGCGGGGGAGGACGAGGTGGACGCGGAGGAGGAACGAGAGCGGAGGAGGACGAGGTGGACGCGGGGGAGGACGAGGTGGACGCGGAGGAGGACGAGGGAGACGCGGAGGAGGACGAGGTGGACGCGGAGGAGGACGAGGTGGACGCGGAGGAGGACGAGGTGGACGCGGAGCGAGGACGAGGGAGAGGCGGAGGAGGACGAGGGAGAGGCGGAGGTGGACGAGGTGGACGCGGAGGAGGACGAGGTGGACGCGGAGGAGGACGAGGTGGACGCGGAGGAGGACGAGGGAGAGGCGGAGGAGGACGAGGGAGAGGCGGAGGACGACGAGGGAGAGGCGGAGGAGGACGAGGGAGAGGCGGAGGAGGACGAGGTGGACGCGGAGGAGGACGAGGGAGAGGCGGAGGAGGACGAGGTGGACGCGGAGGAGGACGAGGGAGAGGCGGAGGAGACGAGGAGAGGCGGAGGACGAGCGGAGAGGCGGAGGAGGACGAGGGAGAGGCGGAGGAGGACGAGGGAGAGGCGAGGAGGACGAGGGAGAGGCGGAGGAGGACGAGGGGACGCGGGGGGGGGGGGGCGGAGGAAGGGGAGAGGCGGAGGAGGACGAGGTGGACGCGGAGGAGAACGAGGGAGAGGCGGAGGAGGACGAGGGAGAGGCGGAGGAGGACGAGGTGGACGCGGAGGAGAACGAGGGGAGGCGGAGGAGGACGAGGTGGACGCGGAGGAGGACGAGGTGGACGCGGAGGAGGACGAGGTTTGTAATATAACTTTGAAGCCACTGATGTGTTATACCCTAATTCCATAGTTGGATGATTTTGACAGTAACAAATCATGATTTATGGTGTCAAATGCTTTGCGTAGGTCATAAACACACCTACAGTGTACTCTTTTCTTTCAATTGCAGCTGTTATATTTTCCACCAGTGCAGAGAGCGCTAGGCTTGTGGATCTTTGTGATCGGAATCCATACTGTTTGTCAGAGAGTAATTTATGTTTATCTAAAAAATTTGTTAATTTTTTGTGCAAACCATTTTTCAAGGACTTTAGAAACTGTGAGAGCAGCGACACTGGTCTGTAATTGTTAATTTGTGCTTGTCTCCATCTTTAAACAGCGGAATTACTTTAGCAACTTTCATTTGTTCAGGAAAAACACCAGTTTGTATGGACAGATTACAAATGAAAGTCAGTGGTTTAACAATGCAGTCAATAGTTCTTTTAATAATGTCATGTCTAGTCCATCACTGTCTGTAGAGGTTTTATTTTTACATTTATTTACAATAGATAAGATGTCATATTCACTGATCTCTTCAACAACAGGGACTGAATGATTCTGCTTCCCAATTTGCATGTTTTATTTCCGTTAGTTGCATTCATTGTGTTCGCAATATTGGCTCCAATATTTGTAAAAAACAAATTAAATTCATTGGCAATATTTTTGCTGTTGTTATGCACAACATCCTTCTCAATGAAATAATCTGGTATCTTTTCTTGTCTAGAGTTTGGTCTTATTACTTTATTCAATACATTCCATGTTGCTTTCATGTTTCCATGATTTTCTCTCAGTTTTCTATTATAATAGTCCTTCTCTGCATTTCTTATAATGCTCGTTAATTTATTTTTATATGTTTTGTATTTGATCTCACTATCTGAGGTCCGTTTTTTTAAATAGTTTTTATACAGTTTGTTTTTCTTTTGGCATGCTCTTATTATTCCTTTAGTAAACCAAGGTTTTTCACTTTTAAATATTGTTTTAGAAAGCTTCATTGGACACCATTTGTTATAAAGTGACAAAAAGTATTTAAAAAAGATCCATAAGCCTCATTCACATCAGCCACATAAACTTCAGACCAGTCTTGTTTTGCAAGTTCACTTCTAAATCCATGAATCTTTTCCTCAGTCCTGACTCTGAAGTATGTGGGCCGATTTAAACGCTCATGTTTTGTAGGCTGCAAATCAAAGAAGGTAAAACAGGCAAGTGATCGCTGATGTCATTTATCAATAAGCCACTTTGAACAATGTGATTTGCATCATTTGTGATAATATTGTCAATTAATGTAGCACAAGAAGTGGTGATTCTGCTAGGCTGTGAAATCAATGGAAAAAGCGACCGTGAAAATAATGCAGCAAAGAAATCAGAAGTAACTTTGCATTTGGATGGATTGAAAAAATCAACATTGAAATCACCACCTATTAAAAGGGTCTTCTGATTATTCTGGATATCGAGTAAACTTTCAAAACAATTCCGAAAAGCATCCACATTTGAGCCTTGTGCTCTGTAAATGCACACAGCTATCACATTCCTGCCTTTCTCCATCTCAATTTCAACAGCCACACTTTCCATAATACATCTATAGCAATAGACATCGTTTCACTAATGTTGCATTTCAAATTATTATCAACATACAACGCCACACCTCCCCCTCTCTTTCCTGGGCGGTTTGTATAATACAAATTGTATCCATCCATTTCAAAATCTGCACCTTTCTCATCATTAAGCCACGTTTCGGAGAGGGCAATTATTTTAAATCGGCAGGCAAGTAAATTCAAATAGTCTTTAATTTTACTGAAATTGGCATAAAGGCTTCTAACATTAAAATGAACAAAAGATAGGCCTGTACCATCACATGAATTGAAGTGTAAATTAAATTCATCATCAGAATAATATTTACAAGCGCTACCAATATCATTCCACAGGTGGCTGTCGGGGTCAAGATCCATGTCAAAGTCATGCATTCTATGTTCTCTTAAATCATTGTTTTCCATAGTTAAATAATCCTGAGTAGTCATGAATTAAATACAACAAAATATAATCTTCAATTGATGAACTGATTTAAGACAAGAAAACAGAACACTGGTGACCATGAGTACCCCCTCCCTCCCCCCACCTCCTCCCCCCACCCCGTCCCATTCATAAAATGAAACAGCGTCCTTCATGAGGCAATGCCTCTACTCTCCCTCAGATGTTTACTTTTTAGCTGTGTTTCATTTCAATAGAATCAATATTGTCATTTGTCATGTTCACAGACAGACACAAAGCATGCAGTCAAGAGTTCACGTAGTACCTTATCGGTGATGTTTTCACCATTGGTTACATGTCCAGAGTCGATAAGAAGTTTTCCGCCTGGCTTGCTTCATCAAATGTGTAGTCCACATTAGCTTTGGTCAGTTTGATCATTGCTGGATACAGGAGGAAAGCTTGGAATCCTTTTACGCGTGCGTCATACATCATGTTATAGCATGATTTGCGCCGCTTGGCAGTGGCCTCACTATAATCCGCAGCAACTTGAGCTGGATTTCGGCCACCTCAGGAGGATGTTTCCTGGACTCTTTGAGAATACGATCCCTGTCCGTGTACCGGAGACAGTTCGCGATCAGCGGGCGTGGGCGTCGAGGCTTGCCATCGGTACGGTTACGGGTCTCCTGTAAGCGCCCAAGCCGGTGACATCTCATCAGCTCCGGGCAGGCATCAGCGAAAACCGGGAACCACTTAGGAAGATTCTCTGTCAGGTAGCTCAGCGCGTTTTGGCCCTCGACTCCTTCTTTTAAGTTGAATATGAGGAAGTTGTCTCTGCGCGCACGATCTTCCATGTCGGTGAGTTTTTCTTGTTGTTTACGCATGGTTTCCACACACATGGATATTGAGCCTTCCGCGCTCGTTACGCGCTCCTTTAGATTCGCAGTGTCTGCTCGTATTATTTTTATTTCCTCTGTGTGTTTAGTTAAAGTTGAGTGTAGGCTATCAATCCGCTTCTCAGCCGATTGACGCGAGCTTCGGCTTTTTCGTCTGCCTCCCGAAAAAATTTAGCCATTAAGTCCTCCATGGCAATCACCAGACCTTCGCTGTTGGCGTCGCCGAGCTTCTTATTAAGTTCGGCCATAATGTGTTGCTTGGCTGCTTTTGACTGCCTTGTTTCACGCATTGACAAATAAGCAAGGAGTGTGGTTTGTTACATGACAATCGGCCCACACAATCCTAAGATTTAGCTTAGTTTTGAGGGAGAGTACAACGCCAGTCTCACCACGCAGCCGCCATCACCACGAAGTCTCTGCTGTCATTCCCGGGAGCTGCCGAGAATGCTCCTTGCCAACCTTGCCTGATTCTGGGCCGCAATTGGACTGAACAGAGTTGGTCTGATGGTTTTTGGAGTTATGGCCAGGACCTGATACATGGTAGCCAAGGTCCCAGAGAAACCAGACGAGTGGTCTCACTACTATCACTGGCCCTGTTGAACCAGAATGACTCACTAAAACCAAATAGAGTCTCCATGGCCTAGCCCTGATATTTATTAATTTTTGTTCATTTTTTCTTTTGTGTTGATATATGTATTGTGTTGGTTTTTGCAGATGCTGGAAGTATTTTCTCCAGTGAACTTTTGAGCTGGTTTGCTGTGTTTCCTGTTCAAGGATAGAGGTTTCATCTATGGAAGGTTGTTTTTTACACGTTTACATGACAATTTGTTGGACTGAGTTTTTCTCAGTCCAAGAAGGGGGTGTTAATTATGGGACGATTATAATTTGGCTTATGTTGGACATGGGAAAGAACAAACGCAAATATGGTAGATATATCTAAAATATCTAAAATACAAACAAAAAGTGACAAATTGATAAATTTTATGGCAAACTACGATATAAGACATACGTTTCGGATATAGATACATTCTCCACAAATTTAGGATTAATGAAACCTATGTGCTTATATCCCTGAATTTTCCAGATAAAATTGACAACATTCCAATAGATAAATCAAGTTAAATAGTTAAAATTTGAGTACAGCCATATTTTAAAATGAGATGGCATGGTCGTCCACTGGCTCACAAGGAGCGATCTTGATGAGAATGTTTTGTGTAATTTTTAATGTCTGTTCTTTGTGTTTCTGTTACAGAATTCTGTTTTGGTTCTTGCCTCTGTGGGTGCACGTAAGTGGTTGTAATTATGAGAATAGTAGACCCAAATGATTAAATATGATTAAAGATGCAAAACAAAACACACCAAATAAAAAACACCCCAGTGATGAGTATATGATTCTATAGCCCAGACGCTGAACCTGCACAGACGGAGGCAACGATAACCAACGATTAGTTCAAGAGCATTTCATCTGTAACTGTAATTTCATGATAAATATTCAGTTTGATTGCGATATATTAAGAGACGGTGAAAGGAGGATTGTTGGCTATTTTTATATATGTTTTTGTTATAATAGGCCTTAAGGGTAATATGAAACTGTGTTGATTGTAATCTGCTGTTGGGTGCTGTATGGTTGTCCTTACTCTTGAGTTCCACTAGGGGCATCTATAAGTTGGGTGGCCCAGGGGGACACTGAGTGCGGGACAAGGGAAACGCCAGAAGGGGGCGGTCCCAGCCTGTACTTGAAAGGAGTACAGCAAGCTTGAACTCTGAATGGAAAGATTTGTAAGCGGAAGTTATACCTGGGAAGAGAGAGAAGATTTTGAAACCACCGAGCAGCTGGTTGAGTATGCACAATATAAAGTGGGAATGTTAATTTGGTATTATACGGTTGAAAATTGTACCTGGATTTTTGATATAGGCTGTAAAAAAAATATTATCTTTTTAAATGATCTTTTATAAGATCAGAAGGGGGCTGAAGAGTTATATAATATTTTCATGTGATGTGTTGCCCTTATGGCTATTTAGGAATGTTAATCAAAGTTGTACGAAGTGTTTGCAGTTCTTTATTACAGGGGAAAGTTACAGATCCGAGGGGGATGGGGAAAAGAACAATGAAATCCTCCCCCCAGGAAAAGGAAAACGTGGGGAAGAGAATGAACTCATAAAATGGCCGCGAAGGGCGGAGCCAAACGTCACATGACGGATCGGAAGCCAATGGAACAACGAGACGTAGCTTAGGCTCAAATGATTGTGTGATGTGAAAATGTGACGTAAGCTCCAACTCCTCCCAGAGAGAGACAGTTTTTCCTTTGGGGACGGGAAAACTGAGAATAGATTATTAGGGACTCTTTGAGGGGAGTGGAGCGCTCTGCTTAGGTGATTTGTATTAGGGAATAAAGTTTTCGTGACTTTAATCTTCCGAATCCTGGTCATCTATCCTGGTATGTCATTATTAGCGGTTAGGGTAGTGTTGACGGCAAAAGCTAACCTTCTTCGCCAGTTTTGAACACGCGGTTGTCCCGGAGCCAGGTAATTAGCATCAGGACAAAGAGACGCATGGGTACTAATATTGATTTGCTCTGTAAAGGTAATCGAGGACAACTTAAGAGAAATAACGATTTCTTCAGTCAAAATAAGATTCAATATATACACAAGCAGTAGCAAGTCGAATGTAATGCTTTTTAATGCGCATATACTGTATTTGAATGCAAAAAACGCAGGGCGAAAAAAAAGCATATTTCATTTCTTTGGATTTGCAACATTTAATCAAACAGGAAAGATAATTGGACAAAACATGACACTTTTAAGCAAAAACAAAAACAATTCAGCCAAAACTGCAGCTGCACATGTTTTAGACCATAAGCACAAGAAAGGCTCCCGGAAGTACCAACTGGGACAGGAAAAGATGGTCGGGATGCCGGCTCTGTCTGGGCCTCTGGTTTGACTCTGGAAAACATTGAGCAGGACATGTTGTTAACCAATAGATTTGGACATTTATAGCCAGACAAATGAGTGCAACCATTTTGGCAAATGGTGAGCAGTGTGAGAACAGTGTGGCAGCTAACATTTTTGCGGAGTCCGGCTGAGAGAGAGCAAAATGCCTAAACCGACAAAAACAGAGGCGAGGCAACTGCCAGATACGCCGGCAGATGAGGATTACGTGAGCCTCAGTCGAGTCACGGAACTCATGGAGCAGCAAAGAGACATGTTCAGGGAAATAATACAACAACAACAGGAGAACTTCAAAGGATTCATTAAAATCATCATGGAAGCAACAACACCCGAATGGATTCACAGGCAAAGGACATTCAAGAGCTAAAACAAGCCTTCAGTTCATGCAAGGTGAGGTGGACACTCTGAAAGAAGGAACATTGAAACTCACTGAGCGCACAAACACAATACAAAACGATCTTTATAAAGTATGTGACAATTTGCATATTATCACGGACAAACTGGAGTATCTGGAGGGACAGAGCCGCAGAAACAACCTGGTCTTTGAGGGAGTGTTGGAGACGCCTGGGGAGACCTGGGCCGACGCAGAGGAGAAAGTTAAACAACTGCTGAGGGTGAAGTTACAACTACATCACCCGGTGGAGGTGGAGAGAGCCCACCGCGTAGGGAAACCCGACGGCGGGAGAGACTGGCCGAGACCCATCATCGCCAGACTGCTGCGTTGGAAGGATCGCGAAGCAATCCTGCAGCGCGCTAAACACCTCAAAGGGACCAAAATTTTCATAAACGAGGACTACACGGAATCCATCCAAAGGAAGCGAAAAGAACTGATGCCGGAGCTGAGAGCTGCCAGGGAAAGGGGGAGATTGCCTTCCTGCGCTATGATAAACTCATTGTACGTCCGCGCACCAGTACACCAAATCAAGTATAAACACCGGGAAAGCGTATGGATTTTGGTATGTAAAAGCACATAACTTCACATGTCCTGTAATACATATAGTTCTATAGGAAGCATCGACTTGGACCTTTCATTAAGGAGAATTGCTGAAGCAAATAACCAGGATTTTACATTATCACAATATGACTTACAGAACACTGAGATCGACATCGACCCTGAAAATAACTTCTTTACTAGAGCTACTAATGACTGTCAATATTATACAGAGGATCTTTACAATAGTAAACTTAAGAACATTAAGGCATTCACTGTAATCCACTTCAATAGTCGAAGCCTCTATGCAAACTTTAACCACATCAAAAGCTTCTTAAAACAGTTTTCTAAACCATTTAGTGTAATTTTAATCACAGAAACATGGATTAATAATGACAGAGAAATTGAGTTTTCTATTGATGGTTATGAATTTATAAGTATGAACAGAAGAAACAAGCATAGGGGGGGTGTAGCTATGTTTGTAGACTCCAACTATAGTTATAAAGTCATGGAAAATAAGACTATTGCAGTGGATGATGCACTTGAATGCCTTACTGTAGAAATTACAGGCAAAAAAAGAAAATATTATTGTAAGTTGTATTTATAGAACACCTGGCTCTGATATAGATGTTTTTTCTAATTGGATGGAGGAGCACTTTTCAGGTTTAAATCATAAAGTCATGTTTGTGGGGGAGACCTTAACATCGATCTGTTAAATCCATATAAACATAAAAAGACGGACGAATTTATAAATACTTTATTTAGTATAGGTCTGTTTCCTCTAATAACTAAACCGAGTAGAATCACAACCCACAGTGCGACTTTGATTGATAACATTTTCTCTAATGAAATAGAAAGTGATACAGTCAGTGGATTAATGATACATGATATTAGTGATCACCTGCCAGTTTTTGTATTGTACAAAAATGGATATTTAAATATTGATGATGAAAAAATGTATTGGTTTAGAAGGGTAAAAACAGAAAAAACTATTGATGCATTTAAAAAGGAACTATTAGCTCAAGACTGGAGTATTGTATACAGAGAGAATGATACTAATAAGGCATATGATGAGTTTACGCGATATTTCATAAAGTATATGACAAAAATTGCCCAATGAAAAATATTGTAAAAACAGAAAGGGTAAAGAAAACCCATGGATGTCTAAGGGATTACTAAATGCATGCAAGAAAAAAATTCACTCTACAAAAATGTATAAATGATAGAACAAAAGAAGCTGAGGATAAATATAAGAAATATAAAATAAACTGACAGGTATCATTAGAAAATGTAAACAGGATTATTATAATAAGTTGTTAGATAGCAATAAGAATAATATTAAAGGTTTATGGAATATCTTAAATAGTATAATTAGAAATAAACCAAGAACGATTAATTATCCAAAATATTTCAAAGATGAGGATAACACTTTAAATAATATGAATGAAGTAGTCGATACATTTAATAAATTCTTTGTAGATGTTGGACCGAATCTTGCTGCAAAAATTACAAATGTTGAGAACTATAATTGTGAACTGATAGACACAAATCCTCTGTCCATGTTCCTCAAACCTGTGGAGGAAAAGGAGATACTGGACATTGTTAAAGGGTGTAAAAATAAACCTCGACAGATTATTATGACATGGATATGAAAACTTTAAAAAGTGTTATTGAAAGTATCTCTAAGCCGTTAACATACATCTGTAACCTGTCGCTGCAAACTGGACAATTTCCTGAAAGTATGAAAGTAGCAAAAGTGATTCCTCTGTTCAAGGCAGGAGATAAACATCTCTTTACAAACTACAGGCCTGTTTCCCTTTTACCACAATTCTCAAAATCTTAGAGAAGGTTTATAACTCTAGACTTGACAGCTTTATTGAAAGGTGTAATTTACTCTCAGACAATCAGTTTGGTTTTAGGAATAATCACTCAACTTCACACGCTCTCTTTGATATAATTGAAGAAATAACTAATGCTGTAGATAACAAGAAATATGCAATAGGGTTATTTATTGACCTGAGTAAAGCGTTTGATACAATAAACTATGATATACTAATTAATAAACTAGAACATTATGGGATTAGGGGGTAGCTCTACAGTGGGTTACCAGTTATTTAAAAAATAGAAAACAATGTGTGAAAATAGATGATTATCAGTCGAGTTGTCGACAAATTGTGTGTGGTTTACCTCAAGGTTCCATTCTGGGTCCAAAATTGTTTAATATGTACATTAACGACATTTGTAAAACGTCTCAAATACTTAAATTTATCTTGTTTGCTGACGATACAAATATTTTTGCATCAGGTGACGACTTACAGCAACTGTGTCGGATTGTTAACTTGGAACATGTGTGTTAATGATGTGTGTTACAAGGGATTCGGGTTGTTTTTTTGTTTTTTGTTTTTTTCCTTTTCTGTGTCTGGACCTGCTGCCAGAGGGGAGCAGCCCCCGAGCAACCGGACCATCATTTGTTAAGTGTCCTATACTATGCATTAAAAGAGACACATTTTTAGGAGTCTGCTGCCAGAAGAGAGTTTCCTCGAGCTGCCGGCCCCCACCTGTCTGCCCTGTACTATGGGTTATGTTGAATGCGGAGTACATAGATATGTGCATGTTTTACTTCTAAGAATTTAATTCCTTTATATTACCATCAGCATCAATAGTAATACCTCTGTGTGAATCGATTAAGTTTGATTCTAAGAATAATCCACAGATTGTTAGGTATTAATCCTAGACTATTACATTTAAAGTTTAAAGTTTCAGAGCAAAGGGGGCGGACCCACCACTGCTCTAAACATGTAAACTTAAAAAAAGAGAAAAAAATAACCGCTCACGGGTGAGACTCGGCTCTCATCGTTCACTTAAAGAGCCGGCTCTTTGTACCGACTCGTTCGCAGCGGCCCATGTACAAAGAGAAAGCGTTACAAAAGTGTCTAAGCCGTACTCGAGCCGGGGACCTTTTGCACCAGAGACCAGCACGTTGTCAGTGAGCTATACAGCCACAGAGAAGTCATGGTTTGCAGGCACATTTATAGATTGACCTGAGCGGTTAATTCGTCAAATTTATTTTAGTTTATAAACTGGTGTTCACTGAACAAAGATTATGAAACTATCACCTGGATAAAGTTGGTACAGTCCAATCCAGCGGAGATAGATAGGAAGAACGTAGTTTTAGATGAATAAAAGCTGATAACGTTACATAACGGAGCCAAAACCAGACAGGAATCAAACCCCGCTCTCCCAGGGGCCAACCTGTAACGCTAACCATTCGGCCAGCATAGTCTGACTGGGTAAAGGAAGTTTGCACGCCGTGTTATACCTGAGCGTTTAAGTCGCCGGCAGAGCTAAAGCGGACTTAACCTGCCACCTTGTGGCGATAAGATGTAATATATTTCACGCAGCTGCGTGCGTCATGAAAAGCGGGAATGAAGACGACAAAACGAAATGGCGCCGTCTGTAGCCTTGGGCTAATTTTCATCCGTCGTCCCCCATGCGCACTCTCAAACACACTCTCATACATCCTGACCTATTATGTCCATGGACTGAGCAGCAACAGCACCACCCGCGGACTCGTCATAAGACGGTGGTCTATGGTCTTCAGGCGTATCGAGTGCAAGCTGGGCAGACAGAGCTTGGGCTGCAGCTCGGTCGAGCTGATGAACTTGCCGTACAACAGGCTGGACAGGCTGCAGAGGCTGTCCTCTGGCAGCTCCGTCTTGTTGTTGATGGTTGGTTGCCGCCAAGGCCAAAACTGGGTAGAGACCATCATCATCCTCGCTCACAGACACTTGGCTGACTTCCTGGGTAAGACTCGGAAAACAACAAGAAGACAATGTATTAGTTATGGGCTCAGTAGCGTTAGTTTTTTCTAAAACCTTGTCCTGGAATGGTCCTTTGACTGTATCAAGTTTCTTTAAGTTTGCTTTTCTTTTTTTCATTCTCATATGTTTTTGGTCACACGCAGCCTCTTCCTACATTTTTAAGCATTTGTAATGGCTTCTAATAGCCTCTAAATCCTTTAATTTAGCAGATTTTTTGGCAAGCAATTTCTTATGGTCCTCTATAATTCTGTTTCATAAAGCGATCAAGCTGTTATCAGACAGTCTACCAATAAAACCATGTTTTTTCCACTGGTGAAGCATCTCACAGCTACCAGGGTAATATTCTGTCATATATATATATATATATATTATATATATATATATATATGGCATTTGCTTCACAAAAATCACTGCTCAATGTGTTCGCACTGTGCCCTGCGCCCATTTTTAACAAAATGAGAATGTGATGAACACACAGGCTCAAACAGAAGGAATGCGTCTCCGCGCACTCGCTAAACAGAATGAGGTCGTCACCTCCAAAAGCTGAAATACTCGTCAGTATTCAGTATTAGACTTTCCAGTCCAATAATCACAAGCACAAAAAAATGGGTCACAGGCTCAGAAGCAACAGAAAATCACCATAATTCTGTTTGAATAATAACAATAATTTAACATTTATAATTATGTAATTACCGTCACCATGGAGGGTTTTGAGTCCGTCTGAAAGTCAGCATAGAACGACCCTCCCGTCCAGCTCACTTTTGCCGGGAAAGAGGAGGCTTCCTTTGGAGCCTGGTGGCCAAACCGTCGCCTATCGCCTGATTTCCAGTCGCATTTTTTTTTTTTTTAATTTTGAATATTTTATTTCGAGCTAAAGAAGAAAAGAAAAAACAGAAATATATATATACATAATAAAAGAAAAAGAAAAAATAATTTACATTACAGCTCGAAAAGGAGTGGGAAGAAGACAAGCTTATTGACTCCCACCCCTGTTCATAAACTTCAATAACAATAACTATAACAATAACTAACAACACTGCATATTTCTTACCATTTTACAAAACAACTATCAACCGAGTTGGTTACATATTAACAAATGCGACACTGCATTATACCAGGTCAACATTCACAGTATCTCACACGCTACAACCAGTGTATTATTTCTGTCTCCCATACAGAATTCATTACCATGTTGGCATTACCGTTATTCACCATCACCATTACAAACCATATAACATTACTCTGTATCAAAGTGTTTGAATGATACATAAAATACTCCACATTTATTCATGAAAGGTACAGTAATCGCAGACTGATTGATGTTCATGATAACAAGAATAGTCTTAATGATATGTGTTAAAAGGGATTCGGGCTTTTTCTTTTTTCTCTTTTCTGTGACTGGACCAGCTGCCAGAGGGGAGCAGCCCCGAGCAACCGGACCATCATTTGTTAAGTGTCCTATACTATGCATTAAAAGAGACAAGTTTTAGGAGTCTGCTGCCAGAAGAGGGTTTCCTCGAGCTGCCGGCCCCCACATGTCTGCCCTATACTATGGGTTATGTTGAATGCGGAGTACATAGAT
The DNA here is from genome assembly GCA_007210695.1 of Neogobius melanostomus. NCBI lineage: Eukaryota > Metazoa > Chordata > Actinopteri > Gobiiformes > Gobiidae > Neogobius > Neogobius melanostomus. The sequence goes on along the minus strand of VHKM01001064.1, from coordinate 161,544 downwards.
ATGTGCATGTTTTACTTAGAAGAATTTATTTCCTTTATATTACCATCAGCATCAATAGCAGTACTGTTGTCTGAATCGATTGAGTTGGATTCTAAGAATAATCCACAGATTGTTAGGTATTAATCCTAGACTGTTACATTTAAAGTTTAAATAGTGATGATAACAACACAACAGCAACAACAATAACAATGGCAATAACAACTGCAATAGTGTAATAGTAACAACCACAATATACTTCATTATTAGTTAGATCTGACCTTTAAAGTATACAGCACTTTGTAACACCCATTAGCAATCAAGTACCCATTTCCTCCTTCTGGTACTTTGACCATACCATTTTTTTATATCTTGATTTGAAATGATGAATATTTGGACATTGTTTAAATTCTGCCCCCAATTTGTTCCAGAGTTTAACTCCACATACAGACACACACATACTTTTCCTAGTGGAAGACACTGCTTGAACCTTAAAGTTATCACACCCCCTCAGGTTATATCCCCCTTCTGTGCGTGCAAAAGCATTTGTATCCTTGCAGGTAGCACATTTTTGTTGGCTTTAAACAGAAGTTGGGCAGTAGAGAAATCAACTAAATCATGCATTTTTAACAGTTTAGACTGCAGAAATAATATATTAGTGTGATCATAATATCCTACTTTGTGTATAATTCTTACAGCCCGTTTTTGGAGTATAACAAGGGGGTGTAATGAGCTTTTATAGTTATTGCCCCAAACTTCTACACAGTAATTTAGATATGGCAAAACTAATGAACTATATAACAAAAATAATGCATTGTAATTTAAGAAAAACTTTGCTTGTTAATGATTGAGATACTTTGGAGACTTTACCTTGTATGTGTCTTATGTGTGGTTTCCAGCTTAATTTACTGTCAATGATGACTCCTAAGAATTTAATTTCTGATACTGTATCTAAAACTACACCGTCTATGTTTACTGAGTCTGGTTTTCCATTATAATTACCGAAAAATATTACTTTTGTTTTATTTAGGTTGAGGGACAATGTGTTAATGTCCATCCATGTTTTCAATTTCCTTAGTTCACAGTTTATGTTAGTTACTAAATTACTATAATTGTCATTGGAATAGAAGACGTTTGTGTCATCTGCGAAAATCACTAATTTTAATAATTTAGACACATTAAAAATGTCATTAATATATAAATTAAACAACTTTGGGCCTAAGACAGATCCCTGTGGGACCCCACAACCAATGTCCAAATAACCTGATGTAAACTCCCCCATCTTCACATACTGTTGTCTCCCAGTTAAATAGCTTTGAATCCAGCTCAAAGCCACTCCCCTTATGCCATATCTGTCTAATTTTTTTAATAATATAGAATGATTTAGTGTATCAAATGCTTTTTTCAAGTCAATGAATATTCCAGCTGCATGTTTCTTTCCCTCTAAGCTATTAGTAATCTCTTCTATTGCATCAATGATGGCCATTGAAGTTGACCTTGCTGCTCGAAACCCATACTGACATTCATTAATTAGTTTATGCTTATCTATGAAATTATCCATTCTACTGTTATAAAGTTTCTCTAAGATTTTGGAAAACTGGGGGAGCAGAGAGACAGGTCTGTAGTTAGTGAAGATGTGTTTGTTCCCATTTTTATGTATAGGTATAACTTTTGCAATTTTCATTTTATTTGGAAATGTTCCTGTTTGAAACGATAAGTTGCATATGTAGGTTAATGGTTTCACGATACTATGTATAATTTGTTTAACCAGTGTCATGTCTATATCAAAACAGTCTGTAGACGATTTGTTCTTACACCGTTAATGACATCTATTATTTCTGTTTCAGTTACTCCAGACAAAAACATTGTTTTTGAATTAATGTCTATCAATGGCTCCATTTCGTTGTTACTACACTCCGGAATCTCTGCTGCCAGATCCGGTCCAACATTTACAAAAAAACTATTAAAATTTTCCACAATATCATTCATATTATGGTTGTCATTGATCCCATCAGTGAAATAGTTTGGATATGAATTATTTTTTGCATTACCCTTGATTATAGTGTTTAGTATTCCCATACCCCTTTCATGTGTTCTTGTTTGTATATAATAAATTGGTATAATATAGTTTCTTAGCCTTCCTTAATATATTGGTCAGTTTATTTTTATATATTTTATATCTACTTTCAGAATCCTCTGTTCTTAGTCTAATGAATTGTTTATATAAAGTGTTTTCTTCTTACAAGCATTTTGTAAACCCTTGGTTAGCCACGGACATTTTGTCGTTTTTCTGTTTTTACTGAATTGCTGAATAGGACAGTTCTTATTGTATGCTACACTAAAAATTTCCATGAAAGTATCGTAAGCATTTTCTACATCATTCTTGTTATATACCTCGTTCCAATCTTGTTTTATTAAGTCACTATAAAGTGAGTAAGTTGAATCCTCAGTTCTTACGCGTTTATAAAAATATTTTTGAGGTGATTTTTGATCTAACTCATTATCATCATACACCGTGAATACGGGCAGATGATCCGTTATATCACAAACCATTAGACCGCTGACATTTGTGAACTGCATATTATTAGTGAAGATGTTGTCAATGAGGGTAGCACTGCTCGCTGTTATTCTGCTAGGTCTTGTGATAGTTGGGTATAAACTCATACTGTACATGCGATTAATATACTCATCAGTTGTCTTATGTTTATTTGGATTTATCAAATCGATGTTATAATCCCCACAGATAAATAATACCTTGTTACTCAGTTCTGAGAATGTTTTTTCTGCCCAATTTGTAAATATTTCCACGCATGAGCCTGGTGACCTGTATAAACAACTAACTATTATGTTTTTCTTTTTTTCATTGATAATTTCTATTGATAAGCATTCAAGCAAGTTGTTTATTGATGCTGTCATGTTTTTTAATATTTTGAATTTAAATTTGTTGAGGACATATATAGCAACTCCTCCTCCCCCTTTATTGGTTCTGTTTACGTAGTTTAATGTATAATTGTTTAACTCAAATGCAATGCCTTTATCCTCATTAAACCATGTTTCTGATAATGCAATGATACTAAATGGATTCTCAAACTGTTGTAAGTATTCTTTGATTGCATCGACATTCGCGTACATGCTTCTACTATTGAAATGGATAATTGAGAATTTCCCTTCTGTTTTAACAGAGATGTTAAATTCATTCTCAGTATAGTATTTGCAATTAATTGCGTTAGATGTTAAGAACAGGTTATCTGGGTCTAACTGATCTTCCAAGTCCAGTGCATTATGTTCAGTGTACTCTGAAGCTTTCAGCTCCAAGAGCTCACAGTCCAAAATCCTTTGCTGTAATCCTAGGTCACTTCCATCAGTAGCATATGAGGTATGATTGGACATCATTGTATGAGTATATATATTACAGGACATGTGAAATTATGTTTTTTACATACCAAAATCCATAAGTTTTCCCGGTGTTTAAACTTGATTTGGAGTACTGGTGCGCGGACGTACAATGAGTTTGTCATATCTCAAGAAGGCTATGTCCCCCCTTTCCCTGGCAGCTCTCAGCTCCGGCATTAGATCTTTTCGTTTCCTTTAATGGAGTCCGTGTAGTCCTCGTTTATGTAGATTTTCGTTCCTTTGAGTTGTTTAGCGCGCTGCAGGATTGCTTCTCGATCCTTCCAACGCAGTAGTTTGGCGACGATAGGTCTCGGCCAGTCTCTCCCGCCAGGTTTCCCTACGCGATGGGCTCTCTCCATTTCCACCGGGTTTTGTAGTTGCAGTTTCTCCCTCAGCAGTTGTTTGATTTTTTCCTCTGCGTCAGCCCAGGTCTCCCCAGGCGTCTCCAACACTCCCTCAAAGACCAGGTTTTTTCTGCGGCTCTGTCCCTCCAGATACTCCAGTTTATCCGTGATGACGTGCAGATTGTCACATACTTTATAGAAATCGTTATGTATTGTGTCCGTGCACTCAGTGAGTTTCCTTTTCTCTTCTTTTATAGAGTCTACCTCATGTTGCGTGTATTGCAGGCTAGTTTTTAGCTCTTGAATGTCCTTTAACTGTGAATCCATGCGGGTGTTTGTTGATTCCATGATGAGTTTTATGAATCCTTTGAAGTTTTCCTGCTGTTGTTGAATTAATTCCCTAAACATGTCCCTTTGCTGCTCCATGAGTTCCGTGACTCGACTGAGGCTCACGTAATCCTCATCAGCCGGCGTTTCTGGCAGTTGGACTGTTTTAGTTGGTTTAGGCATTTTGGTCTCCCTGAACCGGACTCCGCAAAATGTTAGCTTCCACACTGCTCTGACACTGCTGCTCACTGCATTCTTCGATTCCACTTCTGACACCAAAATGTAGTTGCAGAAATGACTAATAACGGAAATCAAACAGTTGTCTTTGGTGATTTATTATAAGCAGTAGAAAATGATAATTTGTGAATAGCAAATGAATAAAACAATTAAAATACAAGTGAGACTGACAAGACAATAATGTGATCACATCAAATCCTAAAGTCAAGTCTGAAGTTTCTAACCCCTTCACTCCCAGTTATACTTCCTCCGTTGACCCTCCTCCCAGAACAGCAAGCTGGGAGAGAAGGTCAAGCCTGATAAGAAACCCATAAACACTGTAAGGCAGTTTTATTGTTGCTTCTCGTCCTGTTTAGACCAGAACTGAGATCACCAGACCAGACGGGTCAACAGGTCATCTTTGTATACATTTTCCCATGGGGGAAACCTGAGTCTGGTACAAAGTTCACATACCAAGATGATTACAACAACATTTTAGTGCACAATGATAGTTTACACGGACATTATACAATTAAATCAATTTTCCAGCTACAACGACAAGGACTGGACGGTCTCGATCTTGGCCCGTCTGCTGAAGGGACTCCATCGGCCCTGGGTCTCTATAGCCTGTCCGTCCATAGGAGTGGATCTCTCCTTCTGTGGTTCTCCCTGAGGTTTGGGTTTTTGAGTTTTTCCTCACCCAGGACGGGGGATGCCCGCGCCTCTCCTCACCATCTGCTGCTGACGCTTATTTGGACTTTATGTTTGCCTGAACTTTACATTGTCTTATTTACTGCTCTGTTTTATTGCCTTAATGTTTGTTTGATTGATTGATTATGCATTATCTGTTTTTAAATCAGTAAAAAAATGGTGTTTTTCCTCTTATGAGACAACGCATATCGGGCCTGGTCATGTTTTCAGGGCCGGATTGAAGGGTTAGGCGGGCCGCATCTGGCCCCCGGCCTTACTAATGCCAAAAGGTTTAAAGGATGAACTAAACTTGAATATTTTTCATTGAACAGAAATGTAAAGAAATAATGTAGTTTTGTTTGTGTAGATATTGTTGTATTCGTGAAGGTTTGGATTTGATGTAAAGTTTGGTTTGAATAAGTCGCCTGAAGTAAAACATGAGAGCTGTGAACACTAACCAATAAAAACAATAGAAGGATATCAATATAGCATTGATTAAAGTGAAGTGAAAATACTTTGTCCATGAAAGAGGAAAGTCTCTCACGTGTGCCGGGCCACGCCCTTCTGCCCCAGGCACCACTGATCTCCGTACACTCCGCCCCCTTACGGGCACAGCCGTCCTGTCACAGGTGTGCCACATTACCGGCTGCTCAGGATTGGTTACTATAGTCACATGTCCGGGTAGTTCTGGCAACAAGATCACAGACTTCACAGCAAGGTTTAAAAAACATGCAAAAGGAAACAAATCACACTTAAAAACATTAAAAACAAATAAACCCTGACTTGATCCATCTTACACATGCACATGGTGGATCAGGTCCACGTTTAGAGATGTTACTGCTTTTTTATATTTATACTGGTTAATGTTACTCCTATGATGTTACATGAAGGAAACCCCACACAACATTGATCCTTCAGGAAAGTTTATGAATAAAAATGCCACATTTCCTCCAGTCGGAACTAGTATCATGGCTCATATCATTAAAATGCACTGCCTTGGACTTTGTCATTAAAATATATTGCAAACTCATTGCACTTGGACGTAGAATTTGGTTTTAAGAGATGTGATGGTTTCAGAGAAATAAAAAGAATAAATAAATAAACACAGGTCTTAGTGACGTGAATAGGTTTAAACCTGGACAAACAGGTTCTGCGAGGCTTAAACTCGTGATGATTAATATGAAACTATTGCTTCATTTTAATTAGTGACTGGATTGACAACAACGTGGCTCCACCCACCACATCAAAGTATATAACTGAAGTATGTTTAAAGCACAGACTTCAGACTCAGACTCAGACTCGAAGCATCACAGAAGAGCGCATGACCACAGCAGCATGATGACCACCTCCACCAAGGCACTCGCCCTGCTCCTCTGCATCCACGCAGGTCAGAGACCTCCTGTAGACCTGCTTACACCTGGATTAGACCTGTTTACACATGTTTAGACCTGGATTAGACCTGTTTACACATGTTTAGATCTGTTTAGTCCTGTTTAGATCTGTTTAGACCTGTTTAGACCTGGTTTAGTCCTGGTTTAGACCTGGTTTATTCCTGGTTTAGACCTGGTTTGACTCTGGTCTCTCGTAGCTGCTGGACTTCGGTGCTTCGGCTCCTCTGGGACCGAGCAGACGTGCCCTTCGCACCAGACCAGGTGCTTCTCCATTGCTTGCTCAGGTGAGACTTCCTGACCTGATCTTTCCTCCCACATGGTGGCGCTCCCTGGTCTTTCCCACGTTTATTCATCACACATACGGACATGTTTGGTACTCCTCCACTTTAGTCGCTCCTACAGACTCCTCACTTTACAGACTCAGACACAGTTGGAAGGTTTTCTCACAGGGATTTTTCCAGATCTGTTACTCACTCCTGAACTCCGTGCTCAGCACATGTGGATGAAAATAGAAGAATAGAACTGGGATTTGTTTGTTTCTTCCTCCTGTCTTTAAGCACTGCTGTCTCCCAGGAAGGACATGACCATATTTGGGATACACACTCGTGCTTTACATCTAGAAGGTTTGATCCCAGACGGGGCCTTTCTGTGGAGTTTGCATGTTCTCCCTGTGTCTGTGTAGGTTTCCTCCTGTCTCCCCTACCACTAAAAACATGTACAATAGGCCAGGATGAGTGATGTCTGTGTGTGAGCAAAAACAAAATGCCTGTAGGAGCAGATGAAGTGGAGACGTGTTGCAACAGTTTGAGAAAATCATCGGCACAATTTCTCCAAATGAATCTAAGACACAGTGACTGAGAGGAAAACATTTAAACTTTAAGAACAAACTGCTCTAAGTCTCTCTGTGACTCACCTCTGCAGATACTTCAAATACCTGGATGACTAAGAGTGGAACACATTGCTCTCATGATTCTTTCTTTAGTTTAATTGCCGTGCAGGACGCTGATCAACTGGTTTCTGGAATGCAAGACACCTCCTCCAGCTGCTCTGGGGACGGTGTGTGTTAATGTGTTGTATTATTACTGCGTGTGTGCTGAGTGTAATTATCCACAGTGTTGATGACGCACTACAGCAACACATAAGTACATAATGACCACAGTGTAACACAGGCTGGTAAAGTGCAATACAAGTCTTTATTATTGTTATTCATGAGGCTACAGTCCTGTTTTCATTTCCTGTTTACGTTAAATGTGGCCCACGACCCAAAATGAGTTTGACATAGACTCTGATGTAAAGAAACAAACGTCTCTGTGACTAAATACTGACTTTGCCTTTTACAAAATAGATCATTCACTTGTTTGTGGTCCGGCTTTTGGGCCCTGTCGTTCTGAGACTTATGAAGGTCCCGTTAGATCCGTCTCAGTCTGACCTCAGTATCACTGAACCACTGAACCACTGTGGGCAGATCTCACACCTGCAGTTCATAAAGACAGACCAGGGGTCTCATTTACTAAACTGTCCGTGAGAATCTGCCTATAAGAGTCCGTACGAGCAAAACCCAAACTTCACGTACGGAGAAAAAAATTGGGATTAATGAAACCCTCCGTACCACAGCAGCACGTAAACTCCCCTTCACTGATTCACCTGGAGCAGAAATGTGGTCACAGACCCCTCCTCAGGCCACGCCCCCTGCACGCCTCCATGTCACCATATAAGGGGGGAGGGGCCACACGCCGCAGCAGAGAGGGGGGGCCTCACGCCGCAGCAGAGAGGGGGACCACACGCCGCAGCAGAGAGGGAGGGCCACACGCGAGCAGAGAGGGAGGGGCCACACGCGAGCAGAGAGGGAGGGGCCACGCCGCGAGAGGGAGGGCCACGCCAGCGAGAGGGAGGGGCCACACGCCAGCAGAGAGGGAGGGGCCACACGTCGCAGAGAGGGAGGGGCCCACGCCCAGCAGAGGAGGGAGGGGGGGAGCGGAGGGAGGGGAGCCACACGCCGCAGCAGAGAGGGAGGGCCACACGCCGCAGCAGAGAGGGAGGGGCCACACGCTCGCAGCAGAGAGGGAGGGGCCACACGCCGCACAGCACAGAGAGGGAGGGACCACACGCCGCAGCAGAGAGGGAGGGGCCAGCAGGAGGGGGCCACGCCGCAGCAGAGAGGGAGGGGCCACACGTCCAGCAAGCAGAGAGGGAGGGGCCACACGTCCAGCAGAGAGGGAGGGCCACACGTCGCAGCAGAGAGGGAGGGGCCACACGTCACAGCAGAGAGGGAGGGCCCACACGCTCGCGCAGCAGAGAGGGAGGGACCACACGCCGCAGCAGAGAGGGAGGGGACCACACGCCGCAGCAGAGAGGGAGGGGCCCACACGTCGCAGCAGAGAGGAGGGGCCACACGCGAGCAGAGAGGGAGGGCCACACGCGCAGCAGAGAGGGAGGGACCACACGCCACAGCAGAGAGGGAGGGGCCCACACGCCGTCAGCAGAGAGGGAGGGGCCACACGCTCAGCCACGCAGAGAGGGGAGGGGCCACACGCCGCAAGCAGAGAGGGAGGGGCCACACGTCGTAGCAGAGAGGGAGGGGCCACACGCGTGCAGCAGAGAGGGAGGGGCCACACGTCCGCAGCAGAGAGGGAGGGGCCACACGTCGCACAGCAGAGAGGGAGGGGCCTCACGCCGCAGCAGAGAGGGAGGGGCCACACGTCGTAGGCAGAGAGGGGCCACACGTCACAGCAGAGAGGGAGGGCCACACGCCGCAGCAGAGAGGGAGGGCCTCACGCCACAGCAGTGACCGCAGAGGCCGGGTGGATCTTTACTGACATGTTACTGCTGTTTCTCTGATCACAAGTATAACCTATTGGCAGAGTCTCATCAATAACACTTTTAGAACGTAAAGAAGAGCCTTTTAGACGCTGACTGTGATATTTCCCAGTGCTGTTCACGGAGCTCACATTTCCTGAAAGTACAGAATAAGCTCGGTGGGCTTTGAATCACTCAGACAGTCTATTGTTGTTTGAGCTGTACGTGCAGTCGGGGTTTGGGGATGAGTCCGGGTGTTAGAGAGAGAGGGAGGTTATGTAATTATGTCTCTGAATGGACTTGTGTCTTGGACCAGCCCTCAGTCTCTGCAGGAGTTGGTCAGACTTTAGTTAAAAGCACAGAGCGGCTCAGATCCTTCCTGCTTCTCGCTCCCAGTGCGCTCCGGTGTCCGTGCATGAGCGTACATGAGCGTGCACGTCTTTGAGTGTCACACATGACTACAATATTTGTATTAAGTATAGAAACGAAAGATTGAAACACTACACAAAGCCAACGGTTGATTTCCTACATTTTATTTTTAATGATCTTAATCATTCTGTAGAAAATAAAGAAATGAGCAGTTTAAAATGTGCACCAGACTTCATTTCCTCAACCCGACCTCCCCTTGCTGCTTTCCCTCGCCTCTCCTCCTGTGTTTGCAGCGTTTCAGAAGTGTGGACTGCGTACGCCAGGTACAAACCTAGTGTGGCGGTGCGTAATGTTTCACGTTCAGTTTGATTTCTATAAATACCACCTTTGGCGCAGAACAGTTCGTACGGAAGGTTTTGGCCTCATTTTGTCCATACGTGGGCTTTATAAATGAGACCCCAGGAACTTACAGGACTGGAGTCTTTAAGAAGAATGGTCCACTTTACCATCAGATTATAAACAGAACCTTCTCCACAACGACCACAGAGACTCAGAGCTTCACTGATGCTAAAGGGAAATACACAGGATTAGGAACTGGGGCGTGTATACTTTTCAACAGGGTCATTTTAGTATTTTCTCTTGTCATTATGAATTAAATATTATAAACTCAGTTGTTTGACCATAAATGGTTTCACAAAACCACTAACTATGAGTGAAAACCCTCTTTGTGTTATCTTTAATCTTCTTTGAAAAACAGTCATGTCACTCAGGGACATGTAGTACTTGTCTGCAGTATTGGAGTACCGCCATAGGAATGTGAAATCCCCAGTTTGATTTGAACGAACCATGTTTTATTTCAGTCATAAAACACAAACCTGTGACACAGCCAGGTCAGAGACGCTCCCCCTCTTCTCCTCCTTCCTCTCCCCCTCTCCTCTTCTCCCCCTCCCCCTCTCTCCTCTTCTCCCCCCTCTCTCCCTCCTCCTCTTCTTCCCCCTCCTCCCCCTCTTCTTTCATTTATTTCATTTATTTATTTATTTAATATGGACATAGCAATTAACATTGGACGAACCAGATGCATTGTTTAAAGTGTTATAGCACATGTGTTAATTTTCAACACCTGTCCATAGGGGGCTTTTAGGTTACAAAGATAAAACACATTATTAAACAAGATAATAGATCTGAACTCGTCTGGGCTCAGTCTGAGCTCGGTCTGAGCTCGGTCTGAGTTCGGTCTGAGCTCGGTCTGGGCTCGGTCTGAGCTCTGCAGGGTTTATAGGATATAAAGCTGCACCATAATAACAACCGGCTCATAAACTAATGTCTGATTTAAGACGAGATGCTGCAAAAAAATACAATCAAATATTTTCCAAACTCTTAGTAATTTTCTAAACATTTCAAACTTTTTCAAACCAAACTTTACAAAAATGTGCACTACTAGTTCCCCTTTTTGTCATGTTTGATTTTGTGTGACTAGATTGTGTTAGAGTCACTTCTGACAAACGTCAGAGAATAAACATCGTGTTTTTACTCTAAGATGAGCTAAGATGTTAAGATAAAAACCTCAACATTGAACTGCAGGAAAATCAATGTTTTCACCTGCAGCGTCTCCACTTGAGTCCACATTTCAAATCTTTGTTTTTGTGGCCGTTGTGCATCATTAACCTGTTTCTCTTGTGATCCAGGGACAACCGTTCTAAGTTTAAGGGACTGTATGTCTCCGGATCAATGTCCACCGAACAATGGGATCTACTCCTACAACGATGGCAACCGGAACCACGTCTGCAACATCACGTGCTGCGACTCGGACCTCTGCAACTCGGTTATTCCCAGTAAGTGCCGGAGCAGCTCCTGCAGAATCACCAACAGAACACTACTTTCTCTCTCGCTAAAACATAATCATCTTTTCTGGGAGTAATCAGGCACACATATCATATTTATTTTTCATTGCCACTTAGTCGTGTCCAAACTCATTCCTCACTGTCAGAACATCTGTAGCCTCCAAATGTGTCACACGGACACGTTTATTGGCAGATTTCACA